>VYZQ01031114.1:9419-24871 GCA_013400655.1 Mystacornis crossleyi | reverse complement strand
TTTTTTTTTTCAATTGGGAGCTGTGTTTATTAATTAATGCAAAGCAGATCTGTTCCACAGCGGTTTTGGTGAACCTGAGGACTGACTGTGGAACAGGTAAATTGATGATGAAGTATTCTGGGTGTTTGTACGGCCTGCTGGTGGTTATTTTCTGATATTTTCACAAAGTGACTCCATGCCCAATTTACTTTCAGTTACACTGGATTGAGGCAGGCACCAATCTGTATATTTTAGAACCCCAAAATTTAAATACATCCATTCCTGCCTGACTCCCTTCTTTAGTTCCTTATGCAGAACATTGCAGGATCCAGAATTCAAAATCCCTCCCCTCATAACACTGAATAATGTCCTCCACGTAGAAATGGAGATTTTGGGGATAAACCACTGCTTAATCAACGGAAATTCTCTTTTTCAATCTACACTTTCTAAGCACAAAGCAACAAGTTGTGATGTAAAGAAGTTTTGAGTCACAAAATTAAAGTTCCTGTAGGATCCCGCTCCATCATTAACAGCAAATTAAGGATTGACACAGAAGGGTTAAGTGAGGGAATTCTTACCCCAGACTCTTGACTCTAATGAAGTCTCACCCTTTAAAAACCTTTTGGAACTTGGGGAAGGGCAGAGGGGCGGTGGCAGCAGCTCCTTTTCCCGAGGGTTGGGAGCAGGGACTGTCCCTTCTCATCATCCCCTTTGCAGCCGCCCTTTCTCCCACATCGTTTGAGAAGAATCCTTAATGAATGCACGAGCAAAATCGCCCTGGAACCCGGGGCTTTCCACAGCTGCAAACCGGTGTGGGTTTCATTCTCCTCCTGAGGGAATAGAGGGAAAAAACTGTGTGTTGATTTGCATTTCCTGGGATTTTGGGGGGGGAATCAGGGAATGGGGATTCAGGTGCAAAGGGGCTGCTTGGACAGTGACCACACCCGTGGTTTGAGAGTGACCACCCACACGATTTTAGAGTGACCATACAGGATTTCACACTGACCACACACCGGGTTTATTTGCAGGTGAAGGCCTAATTTTGGGCATCCCTGCATCCCTGGAGCAAAGCCCGTGGCGGCGTTGCCCCTGCTGGCATCCTGCTGCTCCATCCCGTCTATTCCGGGAGCTGGGAATTGTCTGGATTATGGCACTGGGCACTTGGGGGGTGGCCCAGCCCAGTTCTCTGCCGTTTCAAAAGAGGAAAATAGGCTGGGCTTGCAAATCCCCGGAGTGGGGAGGCTGGGAGGTGTCAGGGTAAGTTCTGCAGGCTCAGAACTGGGATCCTACAGGATCAGGACCTTGTCTTGTGCCACTTTTTTGAGGCTGGATGATCTTGAAGATCTCGTCTAAATTTAACGATTCTGTGATTAAAGATGATTTGGAGTTCCAGGCTTGCTCGGCCAACACGTTTTGGGATATATTTTGTTTATTGCTGCTTTACCGTTTGCTCCTGAGTGATTTTTGTGTACAGTAGTGAGGAGAAAAATGAGGTTTATTGGGCAGGTTTGCGTGCAAGAGGTGTTGTAACCTCCTGGTCTCTCAGCAGAGCAGAATTGGCTTCCCAGGGTTTGCAGGGAGCGGGGGTTGGTAATTGCTGGTTTTCTTCCCGAGAGTTTGACCAAAGAGGAAAAAATCATGCAGTTACAGGTTTTTAAGAGGTGCTTTAATTTTAAACCTACTGTGTCACCTAAAGGATTTAAATCCGCCTCAAATCCGGTTTAACTTCTCGTGTAGATTTGGATAGGAGGGGACAAGCCCTGTGTTACTGCTTTGAATTTTGATTGTGGTTCACTGGCGGCCTGAATAGATTCAGCTCAACAAAAACTCGACCCAACAGATTTGTTGAGCTTTACAAAGCCATTTTTTGAACGCTAAGGCAAAAATACCCAGCATGAGGAGAGGGAAGGGTTTGAATTTCCGTGGGAAAAAGTGGCGTGTCCTGTGTGGGGCAGGGGCAGCCCGAGGAGAATGAATTGGCCTTGGCACTGGGGAGCAGCTCCGAGCGTGGCACGCTCTGATCCGGGGCCACACACACAAACCCATCAATTCCACATTTACCAGCCTCCCTCGTGTGCCACGGGCACTGTCTGCTCCAGAAATCCCATCCTGCCTGTCCTGGTGGTGTCGGGACAGGTGGAAAATAAAAGTTGGAAGTGGTAGCGGACATCCCCCAGCCTCAACAGGAAAACCTGGTCCGGTTCCTCCTCAGCTCTGGGAAAATACATTTATTTTGGGGGGCTAATTGCTCCTTTTACATGAGGTTTTCAGCTGGTTCCTTCAGCCCCTAAATAGCTCCTTATTTACCACGGCCCTGAGAAGCTGAATACCCTGCAAACCCTCCCGTTTCACAGCAAACAAACCTTTTGCTGGACACTTTCCTCCTCAAACAGCCCCAGCAAAACGTGCGAGATAAATTCTTCTGATCCTGGATGTGCCGCGAGAAAAGTGGTTCTGGATTAATGTTTGATCTGGCTGTAATCCCTGGCTTTGAATTTGTGTGTTTTTATGAGCTGCTCGAAAGGGACATTGAAGTGGGTGATTACAGGAGGAGAGGAAAAGGAACGAAGTTGTTTCTCCTCCACCATCACCACCAGGAATTCATTATCGGAGTGGTTTGAGGAGGGGCAGCTCCTGATTTCAGGCTGTTTCCTCGAAGAATCCCAAATCCTGCTTGGCATCGCAGGTTTCCCCCTCTCTCCTTAGCTGTAGGTTGCTTTTATTCTGGGGCCTGAAATGGAGAGCAATTTATTTATTTATTTATTTATTTATTTATTTATCTCAGGCCACGCTTCTAACTTAACGTAAAACTTAAGTGCACGTTTTGGTGGGCAGTTTTAAGTTTATGGGTTTTGTTTTGTTTGGAGGGGGTTTTTGTTTGGGGTGGGGTTTTTGGGGTTTTTTTGGCTGTTTGGAGGGGGGTTTTTGTGGATTTTTTTTTCTTTTTTTTTTTTTTGCTGTTGAGGAATTTAAGATTTTTTTTTTAAATGGCTAAAAAGTTGTTTGACAGGAGCTGCTGTGAATAAATTCCTGAAGCAGCCAAAGTTACAGCTCTGAGCCTGTTTCAGTGATGTTCAGGGAGGAAAACATGCAGTTTTCCTTGGCTTTGCACAGCCAGCCTGATAAACACAGTCACTTTTAATTAGCCAGCCTTAATGAACGGCATCTCAGCTTTTCATTTACAAATTGCCAGGGAAGAGTGTGTGGAGTTGTTGGAATAATTGTGGCTTTCAGCAGAAAAGGAGAAATGAAGAGAGAATGGCTTTTTGAGCCTGTTCCTGTGGAAAGGCTGTGGGAAGCAACATCAGTGTTAAGAGTCCTTTTTGGAGCATCTGTTACATAAACGTTCGCTTTTCTTCAATTTGTGGCAAGTTGAATAATCTGATTTATTAATGCTCGTGGAAGGCTCGGCAGTGCTGAAGAGACGGCGCTGCTCGGGACTTGGATGTTGCTCTCTTAAATAAAATCCTCACGGAATTTCGGGGGGGTTTTTTCGCCATCCCTCAGGACAAACATTCCCTGGGAACTCCTGGGTTGGATTTTTCGGCTGTTGAAGTGTGGCCTGGAGCGCTGTCCCCCAGTCAGGTGGCTTTGCCTGGAGCCTGTAGGGTGACACAGCACTGCATGAAAATTTGCACTATTTATAGAGTGTTCTTTGAGCCAGAAAGTTCTGGTTTAGAAGATATAATTTCGTGATTTTTCTTTTTTCCTTGCCTGACTTCACAGGGAAGGAAGGAAGGAAGGAAGGAAGGAGCCTTTGGGCAATTAGCTGTGATTTAAACCCCGACTCTGCTGTGAGTTAAGTTTATCAGATGAGAAATTCAGCAGAGTTTCAGTTTAAAAAGGCTTTTGTTTCCAAAGGAAGATGAAATCAGTGGTGCTGGCACTGCCTGGCACATTTTTAAACCATCACTCCAGCTTCACCCTCAGAAATTGCTATGGTCCATGTGCAAGGAAAACAAGTTCCTAATTAACTTGCTGAATCAAATAGGTGCCTAGGTTTATTTCTATCCTGTTTAAATCAGTTTTTCAAGGATATTTTGTCTATCTTGGACCAAAACAATTATTTGGTGTTTATACATCTGCAAAGGGATAAGTCTACATCTGGAATTTGTATTTTCCTGGCTCGCTTTACTGAAGTTTCTGGAATTAACGTGTTTGTCCCTGCTGGTTTTGGGGCAGACTGGGATACAAACCCGTTTGGGATGTGCTGGTGGCAGCTCCTCCTGCACTCCTCAGGTCTCAGCTGCCCTGGGCAGCTCAGTGCCCCCATCCCTCCCGGATCCAGGAAAATCCCAGTCCCTGCTGATTTAGGGCGTGTAAAGATCTGGTGTAAGGATCTGTGTGAGTTATGAATGGAGAACTCCCCCTCGGGATCTCCGGGAATGTGGATGTGTGAAGTGTTGGATCAATGGCAGAAATTCATCCTGAAAAATGAGCTCTGGCCTCAAAACAATCCAGGGAAGAGGATCCAGGCCCGGCCCTTTTTGGGCAGAAGTGCCCCCAGCTCTCTCTCTGCCCAAAGTGCAGACTCTGTGGCCACAGCTTTAAAAGGCACCTCAGTTTTCCTGGACTGAGGAATTATTCATAGCAGAACGTACATGAGAGCTATTTTTAGAACGTGCAGACTCGAGATTATTCATTTTATATTTACTTGGGGATTCAGACTCTGTTTCATCCTGGGGAGCACGGAGTGAGCTCTCTGTTGAAACACCCTGTGCTCTCAGAGGGAGGGAGGGAGAAAACCCTGGGCCTTGAGGGGGGTTTTGTGCACTGTGGAAGGGCAGAGACGCTGCCTTGCTCTCCTTAATTAATTTTCCGCTCCTTATAGGAAAGACAACCTTAAATGAAACAACACCAGCTCCGCAGGAAGGGTTGCCAGGGGATGCTCAAGTCAGGTATAGGCACATCCACGCTGCCTTTGTCCCGTGGTGAAAGCAGAAATGGAATATTTGCAAATAGATTTGTGCCAGAATCGAGCCTTGCGTGCATTATTTGCATTTCCCCTGCGTTATCACGTGGAACACGTGGCCCAAAAGTGCTTTTTGGGCTATGAGCATCCATTTCTCAAAGCACGGGGTTGCTGGTGGGGTTGTGTGGGAGGGTGAACACTCAGAGCTTAAATCCACCCGGCAAAACCACCCCTCCAAGGGGGTTTTTCTTCCCAACAAAGAGGTTTAGGGGAAATTGCATTTTGCCGCCACACAGCTGCTCTCCCCACACGTGGCAACCAACCTCAAACCCAGTTCTGTACAAGCCTTTAAATGGCACCGAGGAGAAACCCAAGCAAAGCCTAGAAAATAGTCAGAGGAGAAGATCTGGTGGGGGGGAAAAAAAAAAAAACACTTTAAAGCGCTTATTTAGTCTGAAATAGCTGCAGAGGAGTCGCTGGAGTGTTCCCTCCGTGCTTTGCCATTAATATTTATCTTGGAGGAGCTGAGAAGGCAGAAAGGGAAATGCTTTGGTGTCGGTCCATTAGGCTGGAGGGGAGACAGAGGAGCACACGGAGGTGTTCACTGACCCTGCAAGATGTATCTCGCTCAAGGACAGAAATATATTTCTATTTCGGGGGGCTCTGGAGGGAAGCGTTTGCCTTAATGGCTTTCCCTGGATTAAAGCTGTGACCTGCTCGGCCTAATGACCCTTCCCAGCCAGGCCTTGGGAGGGCAAGGCTGGAAAAAAGGAGCTGGAAGCTTCTTCCCAGCGCCAAGTGCACAGCCAGAGCCGTGTCTGAGACCCAGCGCTGCTGCAGGCTCACAAACCCAGCCCTGAGTTGAGCTCCTAGAAGAATTTGGCTCTTGAGAGTTTAGCTAGAGTCTCTAGCTCGGAGTTGATTTCTAGGCTGTTCCTCACGGTCAATTTGCAGCTGGAGCGGTTTCTTTGGAGAGCATTGGTGTGGATCTATAAAGAGCAAACTTTTCTCTGCACTGACCAGAACTGAGTCCTAAAATGAAGCAGGAATTCCTCTTCCGTGGCTCCCAACATCCTGAAAAAATCCTTAAATAGTTCCCAACGTCAAATAGTGCCCAGTGATGACCTTGAAATAAAGAGGGTGCCCTGCTCTGTGGGGGGTTTTTGGTATCACTATTTCCAGTTCCTATTTTCACTGGAATTCTGTCACAGGTCATAAATACAAAACACACCTTGCGTTCACAACTGAGTTGTAACTCCTTGGTGAAGCCCAAAATACAGTCATTTATCTAAGGGCCTTTGAGGAGGGGCAGCCATAAACAGAGTTGGGAATAGCTGTCCCTTATCTTCCATGTTTTGCAGGAAAAATCTGTCTTGTCAGCTTGGCTGTGATGGATGAGATTATTGCACTGAACTGAATATATTGATATATAAGAATCCTTGCAGTTGTGTTCCTGGAGAGCAGCTGCAAAACCACAGGCAGCAGAGAACTGCCAAGAATTAAAAATCACAGAAGCGTTTTAACCTCTCCAGACTTCACTAAAATTATCGTGGCCTGTTATTTTGGCCTTTTAATTGTTTTAATTTCCTTGTTCTTTCTTTGAGTGGCTGCAGAGACTGCTGTAGTACATGTGTGTGTATATAAATATAAATATATATATATATATGTTGGGGTTTGACCTTCTGTGGCAGAAATACCAAGGTTTGGATCATGGCCTGCCCGGATATGTGGAATTTGGATGGAATACATGAATTTTACGTCGGCAAAATTCACCTTTCCCTTGAACCATCCCATCCCAGGCATCTTTCCTTCTTACACCCCTTCCTGTGGTGTCCCTGCGAGTGAGGGCAGCTCCCATTCCCTGTTTTCCCAGCATGGGAGCTTTTATTTCTCCTCGTGCTCTCTCCTTCCCTCTTCCTCCCAGTGCAGACACTTCCCCTCCTGCCCTGCCTGCCCCAGCATTTCTCCCTGCCAGTGGGAGGGGAACATCCCGTTATTGATGGAGTTTCTGGCAGTTTGCAGCCTGGAATTCGGCGGAGCGGCTCCGACAGTTCATGTTCGCCAGGGATCTGCCCTCGGGCAGTATTAATTGTGTCATTTTATATTCCTATTAATCAGCCTGACAGCTTCCCCCTGCAACGGGAGCCGCAGCTCCGAGAGCGGGAGGAAATCACGGAGGGTCTGAAGTTTGTAAGAAGTGGCTTTCAGGTGGCACTTTCCCCCCTGGCTCTGGGCAAACCCTCTGTGCCAGGGGGAGCTGTCCCTGGGAGCGCATCCCGCTGTCCCCCAGGAATGCCGGAGCGGGATCGGGATGGAGCAGGGTGATGCCTCAGGTTTTAACTTTTATATTTTTCAAACCCTGTATTGCCCAGTGTGTGACTCTGAAGTTCCTTGCAGCTCGTGAGCTGCACTCCCAGGCCAGACAGACACAACAAAGCTTCTCTGAGCTGTTCAAGGACACTCGGGCTGTCCCAGGCCTAAAGGTGGAAACCAGGACCAGGAGAGAGGTGGAGAAATTGAAGAGAGCTAAAGTTTTAATTGGTGAATTTATGCTGATGTGCAAATGGACCAAACCTATAACAGTGTGAAGAAAAATGGACCAAACCTATAACAGTGTGAAGAACTCGTGACTTGTCCACCTTGGGGTCCTTTTTGGAAGTGACCTCTGGCTCCCCAGGGTGGTACCTTTGAAGGCCTCTCAAATAAATCCCTGCCTTTATTCCCTTACTCTGGTCCAGTCTCTGTTTCCAGGGAGCTGGAGAAGGCCTCAGGGCTCCAGGCTGCTCCTCAGGAGGCACAGCCGGCTGCGAGCCCGCAGGATAAAGCCCGCTGTGCCTCTGCTGCAGGAAAAGGCTCGTTCCGGCTGCCTTTTCTGGAATTCGCCTCATCCCCCCGGCTCTCTCGGTGTTTGGGCTGTTCAGGGAGCGGCCCCCAACCCGTTTTTCCTGCCCCACCAGTTCCTGCCCTGCCTGGAGCGTGGCTGGATTGTTTCAGGTCCTTACCATCACTTCTCTGTGCGTGGTTTCTCGGCTGTGCAGGAATTGTTGGCTTTGGGTGGCCGAGTGGGCTCCGGAGGGTTCCTCTGGCTGGTGTGAGAGGCTGTGGGTGAAAGCCGCTCACCTTCGGGGTGAGTTTGGCAGGAGCCTTCAGTTTGGGGGGCACTTGGGTGGTAAAAGCTGCGCAGGGATGACGGAGAGCCCGTCTGTGAACAGTTTGCCTTTTATTGCATTTTATCGTTGCATTTTCCCTAAATAACGGGACGTGTTTTCTGTGGTGGGCCCACGTCAGCACTCAGTGTAAAGCCCAGCACCAAGATTATGAAGCTGATTTAATTTGTATGCACATTTTGAACTGCAGCACCATCAACCCCGGTGCCAGGCTTGCCCTGATAAAGAATTTATGAAAACAGAGCGTATTATTGCAGATTTACCGGGAGCTGATTTTGTGTATGCAAGGGTTGTCATTTTTATCGCCTGTCCCAACTCCAGCAACTGTGTTTAAGTCCATGATTTTATTCTTGGAAATACAAATAAAAATATAAATGTCCTCGTGTAGATTAAAGCCCATCCGTGCTCACGGTTTCTCTGGGTCCCATCACAGACATAAATCCTGCCAGTTCCTACATCACCACCAAAAACTGGGCAAAAAAAAAATGCTGCAAATTGCTCTTCTGCGAGTGCTTCTGGCAGCATGAGGAAGAAATGCTGTTCCTGGGATAACAAACCCAGGCTTCTCTGTGCCACTTCCAGGCTTCAGATTGGCATCAAGGGCTACAGAACATCAAGTCCCCAAAATACTCCACAGCTCCCACTCCCAGCTCACCCAACCAGATCCTCTCCTTTTTTACTACACTGCTGTGTCAGAAACAACAAAGCGGGTTGGGGCTGTCAGAAGCCAAAAGAAAGGAGAACATTTTCCTGTATTTCCCTCCCAGCTTTTCTGGCAAGGGCTGCACGTCATTCATCTTTAAACAATTTTGCTTTGCTCTGGGTTGACTTTTGAGTTCAAAGAGACGACAGCTTTGGGGAGAGGAGTTTTGTTGCAGTGTGTGTAAAGCAAGAGGATGTTTGTGTAGTACTTGCCTGGCACTAGAGAGGCTGGATTTATTATTTATCTAAGTGTTCTAACGTAGATAGACAGTGTATGTGTATATTAGAGCTTATGCTGTTCATCCTGAGGTCATTCCTGCAATATTCCAAGTAAGGGCTACCCCCAGTGAGGTGCGAGTGGTACAAGCAGCTTTAATGACATTTTGGATGTAATTAATGTGGTCAGGAATCCCGGGAGCATCGTCACCTTCCTGTCAGAAGCGCCTTGAACTGGACGCTGCTGAGCCCACTGGGTCCCCAAATTCTGCCGTGGGTGCTCGTGCGTGGAGGGATGGAGAAATCCCTCATTTTTGGCAGGAAAATCCCAAAACAACAGCTTCAGCTGTGCTGTTCCTGTCACTCCTGGAGCAGCAGCGATTTCGGGGTGCAGAGGGAAGGGCCACGAACAGGAGTGGGCTACCAGAGGGGTTGCTGGATCCATGCCCGGAACCACGCCCAGACTTTTCCATCTGCTTTTCTCGTGCTCCATCTCCGGAGTGATTTTACAGAGGGACACGTTTCATCTCTGATTTTTGAATGTTGCACTGCAAAGGCAGCACTGAAGAAGCAGCAGGTTCCTGTGGCAAAAGGAGCAAGTTGTTCTTGACTTCCCGAAATGCGCAAATGTGAGGCCTTCCTTCATCCAGGAAATCCAGGGCTTGGTAGTTTATTCCCATTTAGGAATGTTGCTCCAATCCTCCAAAATGCTCAGCTCTGGATTGGTACGTGGCTTTGGATTCCCATCTGCAGCAAAAATAATGCCTGAAATTCAAATCTTAACTCTACCCCAGCATCCTTGGTTCTGTGCTCCGGTTTTCACTTGGGTTCTGGAATCTGTTTCTGAAGTGTTTGTGCCACTGTAAATTTAGGGAGAAGAATTTGACGTGTGAGTCCCATGTCAGCAGCAATTTGGCCACTTTTGTCCAGAATAAACCCCCCTGATGAATGATTTTTAGGCACTGCACGTTATGTGCTCAGTAAACTCCGCAGCTGCAGAGGTGAAGGCACTCACAGTTACAGTGAGGGTAGGAAAATGCCCTTTAATTTACTATTTTGCTTTAAATGAAGGATGTTTAGAAAAGCAGAGTTAACATCCTTAGGGCTGCCATCCCCTAAATTTAAAAATGGAGTTAAGTTTCTGCTCCTCGCAGTGTCCCCCACACTTCCCCCACACTCATTCTGTGTTATTCACACTATTAGATTTAATTTGTAGGGTTTTTTTCCTTTCTAAAGTACAATCTGATGCTAATTTTGCATTAACAGAAGGGGGGGAAAAAATCATTTCAGCTGATTAAATTAAAATGCATGGTCATGATTTCACCTTCACTCTGTGCTCGGGCTGAAGTTCCTGAGCTGGGAGGGTGGCTGAGGACAGGGGTGGGACGGAGCTGTGCCCCTGAGAGGGAATTTCTAATTAGGCATTCCCAAATCACGATTTATTTCCCTGTTTTCCTTGGGATTCAGCCTGCAGGTGTGCCAGGAAAGTGAACAGCAGCGGCAAGCCTTGCCTGTGGTCAGGAATCCCTTCTGCCGAGCAGTTGGTGTTTGGCTTTCCCTGATCCCAGTGATGTAACTCCTGTTCCCTCTGCTCCGGAAAACCAAACCGGGTTCCGTGTGAACACCGGGTCCGCTGCTGCTGCTGCGTCCCTTGTGTAATTACCCATCCTTAATGAGGTGGAGGAGAAGCCATGAATACCAGCTGCTGGTGGAGCTGCCTGCTGCAGGCACAGGAAGGGGGGGGTGGCTTTGTAGTGCAGAATTCCCGGCACTGGCCAGGAGCTGGGAACTCGGTGACCTGACCAGAATCATCCTCATCGTCATCATCATCATCATCATCACCATCATCACCATCACCATCACCATCACCATCACCATCACCATCACCATCATCACCATCATCATCATCACTATCATCATCACGATCACCATCACCATCATCATCACCATCACCATCATCATCATCACCATCACCACCATCACCACCACCATCATCATCACCATCACCATCACCAGCATCACTATCACCATCACCATCATCATCACCATCATCACCATCACCATCACCATCATCACTATCACCATCAACAACATCATCCCCGAGGACGGTNCATCACCATCACCATCACCATCACCATCACCACACGTGAGGAGCCTCCTTAGCCCCAAACTCCACCTCCTCCTCAAGGTTTTCATCTCCTAACCAGAACCCAAGAACTCAGGGTTAAGCAGCTGTTCGGTTTAAAATTAATTTATGCATTTTCTGCAGCCTGCTCATTAAATTTGAACTTCCGCAGTGTTTTCCAAGAGGGCTTGGAGCGGGATTGTCCCCCTGCTGGGATCAGTGACCCCTCTCTGGAGATGCTGGGGCTGTGGTGTACGGAAGGGTGATGCTGCACAGGTTCCAAAGCTGGTAAACACCATTATATTTATTGAATTAACCTCTGAACTTGCTTGAGAATAGCTCAAAACACCCGACGCACAGCAGACAGCTTTTTTTTTGTTTTATAGCCACAGTTTGGGCACAATTTACTTCATTTGTCATCTTCTGTAATTATTTTTCTAATGCTGCATCTACTGCAGGGACAATCTGTGAATTTTGAATAAGCTGTGGAAAAGCTGCTCATGAGGGGAATAACAATTTAGACGCGTGGAGGTAGTTACTTACACTCATTCATCCCTTTTTAAATTGGAGTTTCTTTATTCTCCTCATTTTCAGCCTTTATTACGAGTTAATCTTGTGGCTTGTCCCCAAACACTCCGGAGGGGGGGGTGAGTTGTGCAGACAGCTGTTACTGGGAGGGCAATTTCTTTCAATTAACCTGAATTAGCTGAAATGGTGTCAAATAAGCAGGCAGGGATTGGAGCTGCTCACCTGAGCAGTGGAACTGAAATGAGGGACGGAGCTTTTCAGGGAGCTGTCAGGGAACGGAGAGCCTGGTAATAAGGTGCTCTAATGGTGGAGTCCCCAGCCCTGGCAGTGGTTACAAAAGGTGTGGGTGTGGCACTCGAGGACGGGGTTTAGTGGTGACCATGGTGGGGGTGGGCTGGACTCAATGGTCTTCAAGGTCTTGCCCAAACTTTGTGATTCTGTGATTAATTTGACCCGTCCTGGTGGTTTCCTGGTGTGTTGTCGGATCATTTCCTGCTCCTCTGGCCGTTCCTGCACAGCCTTTTAACCTCTGGGAGGGTCCCACGTGCCCTGGTGTGAAGGAGGCTCCACAGCTGCCCCCAGCACCAGGGCTGGTCTGGCAGGACCGGGGGAGATGGTTTTAAACTGAAAGAGGGAAGGTTTGGGTTAGGGAAAAANTGGGAGGTGTCCCTGCCCCTGGAATGGGCTGGAGTTTCAGGTCCTTGCACCCCAAAGCACTTTGTGATGCCACGATTCTGCTGCCCCTTGTCTTCTACCTGATCCCCAGACCCGAGTTTTTGTGCAAACCATTTGTTTTCATCCTCCTTTTTTCTCCTGGCTGGGAAGTTCTGTCAGGAGCTCTGAGCCCAGCCCGGTTTTACCTTCTTGCCGTCCTTCCCCTGCTGCTCCTGAGCTCTCCCTGCCCTGCTGCTGAGCCAGGTTGTTCTCCCATCTCCTGCTCGTTTTGCTGGGAGCTCCTGGCAGTGCCTTTATCTGCTCTCCCAGGTACTGACCTTCGCAGCTGCACCAGATGCCTTTTCTTCCCTTACTCATAAATCACTCCCTATTCTTTTATCGAGGTGGGTTTTTTTTTCCCCTCTCCTTTTTGCCGAGCGCAGGGCTTTATTTTCCAGCTGTCAGCACTTATCTGAAGTGTACCAATGTCCCTGCCCCTGAAATGCTGCCAGGTGGGGAGAGAGCTTCCCTATCACCCGCTGATCTCTCCATAGAAGTCTCTCTACACAGATTTATCTCCCCTTTTTAAAATCTCTCATCTCAGGCTCTTTATTTAGGGGAAACTCAACAGTTCTTGTATTACTGTGGCCTACAGAAGTTTTGGGTTCTGTTTGGATTTTGCAGTTCTTGTTCTTCTTGAAGGAGAGACCAGGGTGGTGAAATGGGATGGAAATGCATTTGTGCAGAGGGGTGTTCCGTGCAGGAATCTGCACTCGGAGCAGATGGGGAACTCTCTCTCCCCAACTCTCCAATTTCCCCACTGAAATTCATGGAAGAATTGTGTGATTTCTTCTCCTCTCTCTGGAAAGAATATTTCCTCGCTCTCACGGGACTGAGCTGTGCTCCTCACTGAGGTGCTTTGGGCAAACTCACTTTCCCGTGTTTCTTCCCATTCCCTTCCAAATCCTTGGGGTTGCACTGAAAGGAAAATGAAGGAATTTTGTAAATAACATTCACTGAATTTGTTGGGTTTTTTTTTTTTATATCCCATTCATCTCATGCTGTGTATTGGACACTGGGAATGTGGAACGTGCAATGCAATTAAGAAAGAATACGGTTCATTAAGCCCCACAAAAAAGCTCTGGATTTTGGGATCGACTCAAATGAGCATCTTGAACCAGGCCCAAGGAGCAATCCCACGTTTCATCCCAGCCAGCAACATCCTTTGGAAATGTTCTTGGACAGAACCTCACCAGCAGTGATGATGGAAAGCTTTAATGGTACAAATTTGCTAAATACAGGATTAAGTGGGCTCTTCCTAAAAGCTGGCAAGTCTCTTCCTAGAGAACAAGGGGATATTTGGATTTAGTGGCGGAAGAAGCAAAGCTGGGAAAAAATCCTTCCTGGACTGCTCAGGGAGATGTAGTGTGAGGAGCAGCACTGTGGGATTACTGACACGGAATTTGGCCCAAGGGCAATCCTTGGCCAAGTTTTTGGGGTGTAACGTCAGGGCCTTGGGAACGTGGTGGGAAGGAGCAGGACTGTCCCTGCTGAGGATAATTGGTGTTAAATCAAGTTTGTCTCGCATCCGTGTGGGAACACAGCGTGGCCAAGGAGCGTTTTTGGAACAGAAGTGTGGCCACGGGGCTTTCCTTGGTGTTTTATCAGATTTAACAGGTCCCATTCCTGTCTTCCCATGTCCCTTCTTCTCCCAAACCACCTGAATTTTAAGAATTCTTGGGTTTTTTAATCATTTGCCACTCATTCTTTCAATCTTCCATCAACATTCCTTTGTTTGATGTGTTCAGGGTCTGTTTCCCCGGGTCCCATCCCTGTCTCCGGGTGTTTGTCGGATGTTGACATGAGTGGGATGCGAGAACCTGCCCCAGGCTGGATTCCGGAGCAGGAATTTTCATGGCCTCAGTGTTATTCCAGCTTTTCTCCTGGCAGCCTCCACGCCAGGCGTGTGTTTCGCACGTCGGGACACAACGATCCCGTTCCCAAGCGCGGAATTCCCAAACATCCTCTCCACTTGTGTGGCGACACCGCTTCCAAAAACGCCTCCTGAAATAATCCCCGGAGGGACACATCACAGGGGGGCCTGGGCAAAGATTCCCCCTGAAATAAACCTGGGAACAAAGCCCTGGATAGGATGTTGGAATTAATAATATTTTGTGTTGCTTCCTTGAGGAAGGATCTGTGAACTTCAAGGTTTGTTGTGTGTTTATAAAGCATTTTCCCTCTCAGTGCAGTGGGGTTTTAATTTGATTTATGAGTTAAGGTAGACTGGCTTTTCCTTCCCTTCTACATCTACATACGGGCAGTGGTGAAAAATTAATTAAATTATGCTGCCCCTAATGCTGACACTGTTCCCTGGAATGGGATACACAGGAATGGGATGCTCCAAGCCCTTGATTTAGAAATTATCTATAAATTATGCCCATAATTGATCATGTTCCATACAGGAAAATAAGATTTTTTCCCCCCTCTGTTTATTGAGCTTTAGGAATACGTCAGATACCCTGTTCTGCTCAGACCATTGCTCTGTAGCTTCCTTCAATTTTCCTTCACTTCCAAGGAATTTTTAACCGTGGCCGCTCCGTTTTTTTTTCCCAGGAGCCCTCCGTGCAAGCGGCGCCTCTGGTTTGAAGGCTTCACGTCCTTGGTTTTGTCTTCCTGTGACCTGCTTGAGCCCTTTCATTCTGCAGAGAGAGGCAGAGCAGCGGCCAAGCTCCAGGTTTTACCCTGGCACGCCGAGTGGTGCCCCGCAGCCCCCAGGCAGGCCAAAATAGCCTCTTTTCACACCCAAAAAAAGGCTTCGAAGCATTTATCCCAGCCAGAAAAGGCACTGGGATCAGCACAGACTGTATTTTATTTATGCCAGAGGTACCAAAGGGAACCTTTAGCTCAGAGATTTTGCCTTGCAGAGTTTTAGGCCTGGAAGAGGGAATTTTTTGATTTTTTTTTTTTTTCTCCCCCTGCTTAGCCATTCCTTGGCTGAAGGATTTTTTAGTTGCTTCGTTGGTTTGTTGCAAAGGAATAATTGGTGCCACAAAGCCCCTGCTGGGGTGAATTATTCGGGGTATTAATGCAGATTTCCAGCTGTCAGATTTCCAGCTGTCAGCACATCTGGTAGATTTCTATTTATTTATTATATTTTAAAATATAT
>VYZQ01031111.1:957-17539 GCA_013400655.1 Mystacornis crossleyi | reverse complement strand
AGTTAAAATTTAATTTCACCTTTCAAGACTCAAAGAGATAAACTCATTCAACCACATTGTCTGTAACAGGAAAGTGACAAAAAAATTTGCTCAGCCAAACCACTAAGGACACTATGCTACATCCTTTAGATGTGAGACTTGCCATTACATAATATCTATAAAACATCTGGAAAATATTATACAATACTTTGATTCTGTTTATGAACTGTTTTGTCATGGATGGTATAAATATTGTGTAGAGGCAATAAATCTTTCCATTCATTTCTTGCAGTTATTTCCAAATAAGCACAGTACATGAGATAAAAATTTGTTTTATTACAAGATCTTTGACAAGAGACTTTCCAATTACAGTGAACCAAAGGCACTTCTCTCTTAGACTACTCTCACTTTAAGCAAATGAACAAATAAAAAACAAACTTTTTTTTTATTAGTGAGACAAGATCATATGTCTTTCAATATGAAATACAGAATGTCCTAAACAATTTGGGATTAAATTATGTTACTGCTTATGGTTCTTTGATAGGCCTTGCCTTAATCTTCTGCCAGTTTTAGTCATAACTCCATTGAGACAAATTATTCACCCCTCTTCATTTCATAATTCCTGAAGATTGGAAACGACTTGTTTAAATATAATTAAATTCCTTCAACATATTCTGTCAGTAGTTACCCTTGCAAACTAACATAATCAAACTCTTGAAGAGACCAGCACCTTGATTAAACATGCAGATTGTTCTTGAAATGCCACTTTAATTATGCTAAATAAAGATACCTACAACAGTCCTTAACTCTGACTTTCTTACACAGAAGATTAAATTCCTGAAAGAGATGACCAATTAGAACAGCAGGCTATTCAAATGAGACAAAAAAATGACAATAAATATGAGCTTATTCTTGAAAATAATTTGGATATTGATTATTCCATTACACTCCAGAAAGATTAGTTTCTCAGGGTTTAATTAAAAGTCTAAATTCATATGGTTTGTTTAACTCCATAAAGCATAACAGCACACAAGCAGACCATGGTTCTCATAACCAGTTAGTTTAATCTGTTAGCTTCTTGAAAATAAATGGCAAGCAGGAATTACTTGCAGCAACTCTGTCAGGATACCTCCTTAAAAAAAAATCTGTAAAGGAATTCTATGGATTTTTTTCTTCTTCTTTGTAAAGGAGGAAGATTTTCTACATGCATGCTGAAGTAAATGGGACTTTCTATTTGCAGGATATTCCTGAAATAATTTCAGTTTCCTAGTGCTGTCAAGTATCAGAAATCAGGAAGCTGTTTTCTGGGACATTTTTTTGAAATAACCAATCCATTCTGAAGGAAAACCCTAAATTTCTGGGGATGCCTTTCCAAGCAGATGTATCATTCCCCTCCTCAGATGGACAAGGGAGAGAAAACATAACAAAAGGTTCATGGGCTGAAATAAGGACAGGGAGAGATCACTCAGCAGTTGCCATCACATTAAAACCAGAGTCAACTTGGGAAAATCAGTTTAATTTATAAACAAACAAATCAGAGTAAGACAATGAGAAATAAACCCAAATCTCAAAGACGCCTTCCTATCACCCTTGCCTCCTTCCCAGGCTTAAATTCACTCTTGAATTCTCTACCTCCTCCCCTGCAGTAGCAGAGTGGAATGAGAGTTGCAGTCCGTTCACCCACTGCCCATCCTCCCTGGGGGGAGGACTTGTAACACCCCTCCCCTGCTTCTGAGTGAGGTCCCTCTCATAAGAGACAGTCCTCCACAAATTACTCATATGAGTTTTTCCCACCAGCTGCAGATCTTCACAAACTGCTCCAGGGTGAGACCTTTCCNAACTGCTCCAGGGTGAGCCCTTTCCATGGAGTGCACCCCTTCAGGAAGAGGCTGCTCCAGTGTGGGTCCCCTGTGGGGTGACAAGATCTGCCAGCAAACCTGCTTCAACATGGGCTCCTCTCTTTGTGGGTCACAGATCCTGCCAGGAGCCTGCTCCAGCACAGGCTTCCTTTGGGATCACAGCCTCCTTCGGGTGCATCCTCCTGCTCTGGCATGGGGTGGATCCCTTAATTCCTGTGGTCCTCCATGGGCTGAAGGGCCATGCTTCCCTCACCATGGTCTGTGCCAGGGGCCGCAGGGGAATCTCTGCTCCCATGCCTGGAGCACCCCCACCCCCTCTTTCTGCAATGACCTTGGTGTCTGCAGAGCTCTTTCTCCCACATTCTCCCTTCTCTCTTGGTCTGCAGTTGCACAGGTCTTTTACCCTCCTTCTTAAATCCATTATCCCAGATGTGCTACCGCTGTCACCAATGGGCTTGGCCTTGGCCAGCAACAAGTCCATCTTGGAGCTGCTGGCACTGGCTTAGTTAGACATGAGGAAAACTTCTAGCAATTTCTCACAGAAGCCATTCCCATAGCCCCCCACCGACCACCATGGCCGTCCCACCCACAGCTGAAAAAACCTGGCCATGCAAACCAAACAAATTTTCCAGCACTTCTCTTTTCAGAATGAAAATGTTACAGATAGGCAAAGAACTGTTGGCTGCAACAGAACTGGTTTGTGAAGCAAAGATCTAGAAACAAGCAGTTGAGGACATAAAGGCTATTTGAAAAAACCTCAATCTATAAAATCAAACAACACAAAAACCCCCCTGTTGATGAACGCAGGGATTTGATCATGCTTATTTTCATTGAAACAATCAACTTTTAGCAGTATCCCATTCCCCTCCAAGCAACACTCACAATAATATTTCTCTTTTTCTTTGGACAATTATTTCCTCAGTTTTTCAACAAAGTAGTTGCAGTGGGAGATCTACCATCCATGGAGAATTTCAAAGTGATTCAAACAGCTGAATAGAAGCTATTATTTTACGCTTGATAATGACCTTGCTTAATTACAGCTGAAAGCACAACCTGACTTCACAGAGCAAGCTGGTAAAAAAGCAAAATATCAGCTGTCTACCACACCACCTGGTATCCTCAATCCTTCTAAGGCACTTTTTTAATCTAGGGAATAGGAATGAGTCAATACTTGCTGCTTTAGCTTCTAACTTCCTTCTATCCGAAACAGCCAAGTGTGTCATTTCTTATAATACCAAATTTCCCTGTGGTACTTGGTGCAGCAAAACATCTAGTGCTGCTGTCCTGCCTTCCAGAGATGACAAGGACAAATTAAAATACCCTTCCAGTCAAGCTGAACTCCTTGGCTATCTAGCTGTTGCCAAGGAAATGTCCCCTCATAGCTAGTACCTGCACATCTGGAGGACAGTGGGGCTCAGTTTCACTTCCAACCTAGTCCAAAGCCTTGGGAAGCTGATGGGGGGAATGGCTAATGCCAGCAGGAGAGGCTCAGCGTTTTACACCCGCTCTGTTAAGCGTAAATAGCACCACCTTGTGTCCTCGGCCGCACCATTTGCAAGATGCCCTACTGTAAATCATTCCTTTACACTCCTTTCTGTAGTAATTAAAACAATGCTCTTTACTATGCCCCTAGGTTTAATACAATTTGTTTTATTCACAGCCTAAGTAATTTGCCTCCCTGCAGCACACTGCTATATTATGTCTATCCAGCAGTTTTGAGGGAGCAAGTAGAGTACATTTTAAGGTGTATATATATCCAGTTCAGGTTATTTCAAATGAAATAATAAGGTAAGTGCTATGTGCTTGTCTCCCATAGGGAAAACTCATAGGAAGATAAAGAAGGCTTCAGGAAAATCAAAGCTTTTCCTCAGGTTCCTTCATTTAGAAATATGAGAAGAGGGAGAGATACAAAGATGAGGATAAAGAACTGGGCACTCTGGAAATGTCATAAAGGATAGGGCTATGGCCACCAGGGGAATTCCAGTCCCTGTTTTGAAGGTGGATACCAGTATCATACCCTTCTTTCCAAGATGACTAAAGTCACAAAATCCATTTATCAATATTGACAGTTAGGAAAATCAGAGGAAATCTTTAAAGAACTCTAAAACAGCCCGTCTTAGAAACCAAATATTTCAGAAAAAGCCACAAGCCAACTAGTCCAGTTCACCTAGATAAGGAAAAGAATAGAACAAGTATATATAATAGCAATATCCTCCCAGCCTCTGACAATTTTACATTTAGAGATTTTCCTATGTATTTTATGGTTCAAATATAGACACAACAGATCTTACAAGTATTTCTAGTAGTTTACACATCTTCCTGTGGAAATTAATTCCATCTCTAAGGTTTGGACTTGGCTTTCAGTGCTGTCATTTGATGGTCACTTGCTCTTTTAGTGAAAGAGGCAGAAAGCAGTCACTCCTTGTCATGCTCCTTCATGCCACTGATGATTTTCATAGAATTCCTAGTGACCTCTTCCCTAAGCTGAAAAGTCCGAGCCTATTTGATTGTCCGCTATCAAGAAACTGTCATTAAAGACCTTTGACCTTGACTTTTCCGATCATGAATTTATACAGCTGCATAGTAATCTTCTCTTGTTAGTTCTCTATTTCTTTCCTAATGATTTGTAACATTTGATTTGAATTTTGAATGTTGTCAAGAATTGAGCTATTTTCATACAGTCATTTGTCATGACTTCAAACACTTTGTGTTTTTCAGCATAGAGTTCACTATTTTCTGTAAGAAAATAGGACTGTTTCTCCCCACTCCCCACTTTACATTTACACAGAATACCATCTGCCATTGACAAGTCATTTAGTCTGCCAAGGTTCGTCTGAAATATTTTACAGGTGTCTCTCTATCTTAGCACATCGAGAAACCTTGTTTATTCGGATTCAATTTGAGTAAAATAAGTTTCTGTGTGAACTCTTAAACAATGGAGCTTGGAGTGGATACTGAAATCAGTAGGGAAGATAAGAACCAAATACAGATGGGGTCTGTAGTAGTCATAAACCACTGAAAACAGTGCAAAATACTGTCTTGGGAACTGAGACAGTACAGCTTATCCCTTTTGTTTGATTTTATATTCCACCAAATTGTACTCTGCAGTCAACGAAATATTTAATTGGTGCTCTGTATCCTGGGAATGACTTGTTACACTTTAGTCTGAATATTGACAAGAGCTTAGTGACAGCACTGCAATGGACTCATATGTTTTGTCTCAGTAAGATCAAAAACCTTTTGTTAACAAGAAGAAAAAAGTATGTCTAGCATGAGAGCCATTCTGAGAAAAAGAAAAAAAAAGGTAATAATTTTCTGAAGGCTGTATTCTGCATATTGCTCAAATTCTCCCAGGAGCTCCATCTGAGCTATTTTGGGGTGAAATACTGCCCCATGGTAATACATCCTATGAGTAGAATGCCATGACTACAAGTATTGGAAGAGGTCTCTGGATCATTCAATTTCATCTATCATTTTTGCAGTACTGAACTGTTTTATTTTTCTTTCAGCTTGTAAATAGTCTTTGTAACCCTGTGCATTTGTGAGCAGGATAATGATAGTTATAAAATAATTTACTTTATGATGAACTAGTATATTCCCTGTTGTTTGTTTATGAAGAATAAAGCATCTAAGGAAGTAATTAAACAGATGTTTATTGACATGAGTTTTACCGCTTTGGAGGAATGTGAATAATGAGCTTTAACTCAGAAGGGTATTCACTAATAGCAGTAGAAAGTTACAAATCTAGATCAATAGGGACCTAGAAGTTTTAAGAGCAAGTGTTTCATTGTGCTTACATCATCTGCATTTATTTAGTGAAAAGATTTTTGCGCTAAAGGGACAGCATCACCTTACTGCCTTGAAAATAATGATGGAAAACAACCATAACATCAAGAAGGCATTTCTTTCCAGGCAGCACGGGGAGAATTACCTGTCACCTATGACTCATCATTTACTATATCTTTTCAAACAGATCCTCTTTGTTATTGACTAATTGGAAGAACAATAGTGGGCATGCAAAATATTCTGAGAAAGATAATGAAAACCCTGGATTCTTACTGTTCTATTAAAAATGTAGCAATTCATCACTCAGCATCATTAGTGGCTGATAACTGGAACTGTGTCTATAATACCCATTCAACGCTTTTATTGTGCTTCAGTCAACATAAAGCATAGGTTAACTGTAATAGCTGTCTGTATTAAAATTTAGACACTGCCTGTTGAAATGGATAGTAATTTGGTGATTATTCATATTTTTAAACATTCTGCATTACCCTAATTTATTATGCAAAATTAAATTAGAGTGCGTGGAGCATATGGATTTTTTCAATTTTTTATACTTATTTGTGGCAGTGATGAATGGCAGATAATTTATAACACTGAAGTTTAATAATTAAAATTACTTTTATTATTCTGTTTACTAGTTTCTTCTTTCTGCCGTCTCTTGTAATTTTGCCACATGATTAGCAACAAATTTTGCACAGCAGCACCTTCTAATAGAACGCAGCATGGACAATTTTCCATGCAGATTCAATCTCCGTCTATATTCCACTAATCCCTTGATTGTTCCTGGGGAAAATAATCAGATCCCTGTTGTGTTCCTGATGCACTGAGCATTTGTAAAGATAATAACAAGATTCAGTGCATCAAAGTACTCAGAATATGCATCTGTTCTTTGGCCTGACTGAAAAGGGCCACACAAGGAGCCTGGTCGATTTTTAACTGAAGATTAATTAATACAGCTTCATTTGGAGACTGTATCTACTTGTAGTGGAAATATGGTGTTGTGGTGGGTTAATCTTGCCTGACTCACAGGTGCACACCAAGCCGCTCTCACACTCTATCCTCAGCATAAGATGAGGATAAAATAAAATGAAAGGGACCTGGGAGTACTGGTCGACAGCCAGTTGACTGGACGTGGCACTCAGTGCCATGATTTACTTGATGAGGAGGTATTAGGTCATAGGTTGGACTTGATTATCTCAAAGATCTTTTCCAACTTAGTTCATTCTGTGATTTTGTGATTGGTGTCCTCAGGGCACATTTTCTCAATTGTTCCTCAGAGTTGTTATGCAGCATTTTTAACCCTTTCTTTAAAAAGTTATCACAGAGACACCACTGGTGTCACTGACTGGTTCAGCTTTGAGCAGTGGTGCGTCTCTTTTGGAGCCATCTGTAACTGGCTCTGTTCAGTATGGGGGCAGCTCCTGGTCTCTTCTCCAAGAAGCCATCATTGCAGCCCTCTGTTGCCAAAATCTTGCCATGTAAACCCAGGTGTCAAACTAGCCAGCTAGCCAGGAGACATTTCTACTGAAAAGAAACAAATTCCTTTTCACAGAATGCTCACTTGACATTCACTGGGACCCAGCTGACCTCTCAGCAGATACAGCTTAAATAAGAGCCAAATAAAGAGCTGGAGCAATGAGCTCTAATCAGGTCTGGATGATCTAGTACAGTCCAAGTTTGCCATCTACAACTGTCACCATAGAAAACAAGCACTTGAACAAGCATCTCCCATCTGGTTTGACAGCCAAGTCAAACACGATTATCTGAATTTATCTGTTCAGCTGTGTGCAGGAAAAAGTCCACAGCAAGGTGCATGCTCTTTGATCTTGCTCTGAAACAAAATACCTAAACTGTCCTGTTTCTGTGACTCCTGGAGACGAGCATAGCCTTAAACTTAAACATATACTTTCAGAGTCTTCTGAACTGAATTTTTCAGAGCAGCAATTCCAGATTGTTGTGACCTAAAAATATGGAGTCCCTATGGATCACAATTTCATTTACCTTAAGCTTCCCTTTTTACTGTGCAAACTACGTGGTGATATAGAAGGAGAATGGAATTAAAAACCTTATAAATTATATCTGTACATGTTTAAAGGTCTTTTGTATTGCTAGCCAGATAGAGACCTGATCCTTCTCTATTGTGTTTTTCATCTTACATGGGAAAATACCTACAGAGTAGATTTTGAAAAGCTTTTAGGAAGGGATTCTTTCTGCTCATGCTGATGGTAGAACTTCCACTGACATCATTAAAAAACAGAGCAGGCCAGTGCAGAAAAGCTTTGAAAATGCCTTCTAAGTGCAAAAATTTGCAATTTTGCATTTAGTTACACAAACATGTCTGTTGCAGTGTGGTTCTCCTGCAACCATTCCTGGAGGCAGCCTTGGCCCGTGGAAGAATCAAGGAGACGATAAATTCATTGATGTTATCAGATTTTATTCCTCCAGCTGCACATGGCTGGAGCCTGGCACAGTCCACCACGAGAACTGCTACCAGAAAACTGCCCCAGAGTCATGTGAACACCCCCCCCTAAGTACAGGACTCCATGAGAGCTACATTTGAAGTGGCCAATAGAGGACAGGATCTGGGTACCCATGATCAGGGAACAGGGAGAGGGAAACCCCGTACCCTGCCATGCGTCCACCTATGCCCATCCCCACCACGGGGGGCACCTCCTCACATGTCCCTTAATATGCTCACATTTGGAATACTGGCTTCCCTTGGGGAAAAAGGAAAAAAAAACAAAACCCCCACAATTACATATTTTCCATCATCAGAGTACAGCAGAAACCTGGATGAAATGAAGAATTAAAAAATAATAATTGAGTTGTTAGCAGGGGAGATATGCATTAATGTCAGAAAGCTTTTATGCTAGAGAATAAAATGGACATCTATAGCCACCTTCAAGACCACTTAAAATTATTACATATATTTTGGCAGTTGCAGAAAGTGTTAATGAGACCAGCTATGAATATAAACTTTATATATCTGACTCTTCCTTCCTGAAATGACCGTTTACATTCAATATTTTGGGAGGTACAAAGGCTAAGTAATTTGGCTCCAAATCTTAAATATCAGCTAAACCTTACACAGCTGTCCTCTACTGCATGTCAACTCTGAAGTGTATAATTAAGAGTAGACTAATATTTCTTTTGCAATGCAGCACCTTAGTGTCTTGCTTACTCCATAACCAGTATCATGTTGTCAACAATTCAAAGGAGTTCACAGAAGAACTGAAAGCACTAAATTTTAGATGTTATTTATCCTTGTGCTTGTTTTCTTCTCCATCCCAGGACCCTGTACTCAAGGGACTCCATTAGCCAGCATCTTCCCTGGCAACAGCATAGCAGTATAATTTTAATTGTGTTGTGGTTTAACCCCCCACCAGCAGCCAAGCCCCATGCAGCTGCTCCTTCACTACCCCATCAGTGAGATTGGAGAGAGAATCAAAAGGGTAAAAGGTAGAGAACACATCAGCTGAGACAAACACAGTTTAATAGGGAAAGCAAAAGCTGTTCACGCAAGCAAAGCAAAGCAAAACAAGGAATGAATTCAGCGCTTCCCGTGGGCAGGCGGGTGTTCAGCCATCTCCAGGAGAGCAGGGCCCCATCACACCTAACGGTGACTTGGGAAGACAAACGCCATCACTGCAAACATCTCCCCCCTTCCTCCTTCTTCCCTCACTTTATATACTGAGCATGATGTTCTATGGTCTGGAATGTCCCTTTGGTCAGTTCGGGTCACCTGTCCCGGCTGTGTCTCCTCCCAGCCTCCCAGGCACACCCAGGCTCCTCACCAACGTGGCAGCACAAAATCAGAAAAGGCCTTGGCTCTGTGTAAGCCCTGCTCAGCAATAACAAAAATATCTCTGTATTATCAACTCTGTTTTCAGCACAAATCTGAAACACAACCCCATACCAGCCACTTTGAAGAAAATTAACTGTACCCCAGCTGAAACCTGCACATTATGGTAACCCCACAAACCAGAAAGAGCCCTTGATACCTTATTTCATTATCTTCACCAAAAAGAAAGCATTCTGACGTTAGCTCTCTACTATCTGTCCATAGCATAAAAAGAGAAATATCCCTAAGGAAATGCTCTATCTACCATGAGCCACTTCAGTCTGAATGTTTCACTTCAACCATCTAAAAAGTTTATTAATTAGAAACANGGAAAATTAGATATTGTCCTGACAATGGTAAAAAAAAATGAAAATTCCAGCTGAACATACAATAAAGGGAAATTACAAGTAACTTTATCTTTTCCAAAGAAAGGTGAAATGATAATACATTTCTGGACTTTGATAAGGAGTCTTTAGTGTTTCAAGATGCTAGATCAGAATGACTAAAAAAAAAAAGGAAATTTTAAAAAATTGTTTTACTGAGTCTTCAAGTAAACAAATAATGCATGACATTAATTTAAAATATAAAGTTAGATTTTTTTTTCTGTATGTTTGCATCTTACATGAATAAAGGTACTTAAAATGTAAAATTTAAAATGTCTTGTTACACATTCTCAGGAAAACCTTCCTTGATTTGGAATGATCTATGTCAGTATGTCAGCTTCATTTCAATCCTATGTGAAAAAGTAGCATGTGAAATGTATACTTGGAGAAACATTGTTAAGTCAGCATTTTGGTTTTCTTACAAATAGCAGCTCAGTAATAGTAGTACTACTACTTAGAAGTGGAAAGTGTTTTCTGAATAACTTTTCGTAATATTGAATTTTCATGAAAACTCTGACATTAAGAAGTGAAAGAAAGGAGGCTTTGCATGCTATCTTTTGCATAAACTACAATGTCAATTATCTCTGCTTAGTTGAGGATTCGCTTGGAGAGTATATTACATTAAGTTTTGCTCACAAAATTTTTTTCTTAATTCTCTTTGCCTCAACATTCATGCTTTTAGTATATTAAAATAACACCAGTAGAAAGAAGGAAGTCATGGTACTCTTAAGAACAATATGCTGAATTTAAAAGCTTTGTGATAACTATAATAAATATGTGATATTGCTTTAAGACTTTCAAAAATATATTAAAATGGAGAAATCTCACACAGTTTAGAGATTTGCTTCTGTTTTAATTTGGTATGGTGAGTACAGCTAGTGCTGCTATAATGAATCTGTACCAAGGTGGGCTGAAACATATAGTACGTACAAAAAATATTGAAGATAATGCAACAGAAATTCTGTTTCCAAAAATTATGAGTGTACATAATACTGGAGAAAATGGAAGCCATGAGTGAAAATCTGAGATCAAAATATAGCCATACTTAGCTTCCCAGAGATACGTAGCCTTCCAGAGACACGGCTCAGTAGCATACTGAGAGTTTTACACACTATGTGCTGCAGTGGCCACTCATTCTACATTTTCCTCAATACAGTTTACCACGGAAAACAAAACGTTTATCACCTCTTAAACAATGTTTTTACTTGTTCAAAGAAACAGAGACTAAAACTGGCACAGTGCTTGTTTCTCACATAAGTATGTGTCTAGTTGTCTGCACTTGAAAAATAAAAACACAAGAACATGTTGTGGATTTAACCCACATACAGAAATGAGCATTTTCTAGCTTGTGACAGTCAGTCAGGAAACAGTATCCTGGGGTAGTATACCACATATGTTAACACTGATGTTTTACTCTTAAAACACTGCTCTGAATTAAGAACATAAATGCATCAGGAAGTAGCAAATAGGGTATACATCTTTTTTGCACTCTTTTGACAAGATTCTGAAAAAAGAAATTATGCAATATTTTATTATACAACGACATGAATTAGGGCATAAAATAGACCAATATTAATAAATAATACAGAAACTGGATTGAGGAGGTGCCCCCCACCCCAACCCCCCACCCAGGGGGATGAGCTTGGGTGAAAAGCATGGTCATACAGGTTTCATTGGAACCATGCTCCCTGGTCACATGTTCCAAGTTCTGTACACTACTGGCTATTCATGTTCCCCGGCCCGGGAAATTTGGTGGTTTTACCAGTGGCCTTCAGTCTGTGACAAGCTCAAGCCATGTGAGGCTGGAGGAATAAGCATCTGAAAACATCTATGAAAACATTGTCTCCTTGATTCTTCCATGGACCAAGGCTGCCTTCAGGGAAGGTTGTGGGGACCCCACCACAACACTGGATAATATAAGGTAGTGATAACATTGAAATCTGTGAGACGGCTTAAAATACCTTTCTAATGTTAGTTACCATAAGGCCACATGCAGAAAACATTTTCTTGTGTGAGAGATTCCTGGGGTTTTAGGAGGTTTTTTTGTGTGTTCTTTTCTCTTCCTCTCAAAGAATTTTCCCCATGCTAAGGCATAATTGCTGGGTGCTTAAGAGAAACAAAAAAACCTGAACACAGGGGAGGAGCCCAGCTGTCCCCTTTGTCTTGGGTTTTTTCTCAGGTGGGGGGCAGAGATGCCGTGAGATTTAGAACTGGAAAAAAGAGTTGGGTTCAGCACCTAGGTCTCTTCACTANAGTTCAGAGGGAAGGGCGTTACATTTTCCATTCCAGGGTGGGAGGGGGACTCCTGCCTTCCTTAGTAGACACCTGTCCTTCAAACCAAAACAGATGAGGAATTTTCTGTTGAAATATACAATATTTTGACATTAGATAGTCCCAGAACACCCATAAGGCAAAGGAATGTTGTTTTCTCCTTCTAAAAAAAAAAAAAAAGGCACTAGGAAAAGAATAAAGAGGCAAAGTAAAATGTAAATTATGGTATATTAGTAGAGGAAAATGGGAATTATACAACAGCAGTTTTCCATCAGTGCAAAACCAGAATTCTGTTTCTGTTCAGGCTATTCCTTTGGGCTTAGTTTTTAAAATCTTGTTTGAGAACCACATTTTAAACACTATATTGAGATATTTTTTATTTTTTTATTCAGATATGCAGCACTGAAGAATTCCTAAAATGCACAGTACAACACTGGGAAGTAAAAGCAGGGAAGGGTAAGTACAAGAATTGTCTAAGGAAATAATGACACACTATATGAATATTTTAGCTCTGCAGTAGCTTAAGTATCAGCTATAAAGTACAGGGGGCACTATTGTACATACAGCAGTGAGGCAGGGAGCCATTCATTAGATGTGTGGCATATTCAATCTTGACTCCAAAGAGTATTGTTCTTTAGACCCTACATGTGTCTGTTTGTTAACTAAAATGGTTGAACTTCCATGTGATGTGGCATATGAGCTTTTAACTCATAAACCTCTCACTTCGTAGCATGAGGAAAGTATGTCTAGCTGAGAAAAGCAGACGTTGTTCAGAAGCAACAGTCACTACTGAAGAGGAAATAAACATGGGGATTTTTTCCTGATGGCTGGGATGTGTCCAGTGTGTTTGTTAAATGGCATTTTTGCCATTGCCTAACTTGTCCACAAGGTTCTGTGATAAATTATAGTGTCATATACTTAAGAAAAGAATGTTAACAAATACCAAGAAATTATCTTTGTTCATTGACCTGGCAAATCAAGTAAAGGATTGCTCACATTGTTAAAGTGCCACAGCACCTCCAGCTAAAATATCCAGCCCCAACTGGACCATTCAGCTTGAGTGTATTAAGTGTTTAGGATCCTTTTACAACAAATAGTTATAAAATCAGCAATGTGTACATGACAGGTGAAGAAGTAAAGGGACATAAAACAAATATAAATATTACTTTCATTTCTATCTAGAATTTGCTGTATGATTGTAGACTGTATTAAGGTATCACTGCTCATTTAATTTTTGGAATCTGAGGTTTTTGTTGTTGTAGCTGTTGTTCCTTTCCTGAATATAGCATTTATTTGCACAGCAATTATTCTTGAGAAACTGAGAGAGACAGGCTGCCCACAAAGTGAGAAATTTAAATGCCTAAACATTTTTTTCGCCTGAGTTTACAGTTTTCGCACTCTGCTAAATGGTGGTAAATATATTAGCGAAGGCAAGTTTGCCTTTGTTGTGTAAATAAGATAGATAAAATAAGATCACACACTTTTCTAATACTTAAAAAATCAGAGAAGACAGATAGTAGGTGTGTTTACACTGAAATATTATTACCTTCTACTCTACTGAAAATAGGCCATTGTGAACTCAAGAAAAAAGGAGGCATGAGGCCAGTCAGAGAACAAATATCTAAGCAGGCATTCAGGGAGAAGACTAGAGAAGTCTCTTAATATTTTTTTTTATCCAAGGACAGCCTAGTAAACGGGTATCGCATTGCACAAGTCATGTTTCCAAACCCTGTGATTTTGCTTGCACCAATTATCTGCTAATTTAGGGACATAAGAAAAACTGAAGACAACTATCACATAACAGAAGAGGTCATCAGTTTCTTAAGTGCATAAGACTTTGAGCAGTCACAAAGTGATTTAGAGACATATTAGAAAACTGTGCTGTATATATTAAGCAAATAATTTGCCAGACAGGGGTAGATATTTTCTTTTGCATACTTTAGCTATAAAGCAGCTCTATTTTTATCATCACCCCTCTCCTGCTCAATCCCAAATAAAAATTGAATTATGCCAGATGATACCATCTATTTCTGAAAATTTCAGAGGAGATGTGTAATATTTTGCACCTACTCAGACACCTAGCTGAAATCAGGTGTCAAGTGCAGTCACTGCATATCAGAACAGTGCTAATTCCTACCTCCCCTGCCTTCTTAAGGAAAGCAGTTTTGTGTAATCATGTTCAGTGCAAGGTTTTAGCTGCCTATCAGTTCTCCCCTAGTGGCATTTTAGCCTGCTAGTTTAAGAGAAAGAGGAGATGTAGAGATATTAGCATCCTACAGGAAACCAACAAAACATTTTTCCTGGGAATTAAATCCTTTGTTTGGTCTTCCAGGCATGAGGACATGTTCTGCTTGTCTCACACAGTGGCAAGAAGACGCAACCAGGCACTAGGCAGTTCATGCATGTTTGCCAACCATTCAAAGTCTGTATTTCCAAACTAACCAACCCATGCCTGGCTAAAAATCCAGCAGAATTTCAAAACTGTTGAAGGAAAAAAAAAAAGAGTTGAAAATATCACAGTGAGAGTTCTGTGTTAAATATATAATTTTAAGGTCATGTCAGTTATATGATGATAGGGAAAAACAAATGCATTGCTCTTTTACTGGAGCAAAAAAGCATACACTAGAGAAAGTGTATTCTGCTATTTACAGAAGTATTTAACAATTTAATGGTAGTGACAAATACTAGATTTGCACACCTCTGCCCACAGCATTATCACAAAATATTCATAAGACACAGCTTTGCACAATGACTCACCTACAGATCTCAGTCTTGAGTCTGCAAGAGGATGCTTTATTCTTAACCCCTCCCCAAAGAATTCCTCCAAAGTCTGACTCAGATACAGTGCTAACAGAAGGACATGCCAGAGTAAGGCCACATCACACTTCAGAAAGTGTATGTTGTACTTTGGCTCACAGGCCGTTCCTGTAGAGGTTCAAAATTACTCCATATGCCTCTTCAAATTTAGGGTGGCACAGAACCAACAGAGTTTAATATTACCTCTCCTTGATATCTTCTGACTTCTGCAAATTTAGTGCTGTGCATACGACAAAACATCTGCCCCTGTACTAAGATTTATCAAAACTGTTTTTTTGCAGGCTGGAGTTAGGACTCTNAGTATTGATGTACCTTTTAAAGTTCTGCTCCCAAATCCAAAAAATCTTTTCAATAACAAAACATTTAGACATGCTTCAAATTTTTCTTTTGTGAAAATATTTCTACATTTAACTCCAAGTGTAGTTAGCTTCTCATTGCACTAACATACATAAATCCAAAGCTCCATTGAAGTCAGTAGAAATAAGGTAGTATTGGTTATTAGGCAGGCTGAGGCTCACGCTATGAAATGCTGCTTAAAATTTTGTGCTGTCTGCATATGTCAAGATATCATGAGGCCTGTTTTGTTTCCTCCTTATTCTTCTTCTTACTGTGCAGAGAGCAGCAAAATCTGTATGTTCCTTTCAGGTGACATTCAATATTAAGGGCCAGGTCATGCCATCAATTTTTAAACACAGTTACCTACTGAGATCAATGCAGAGTGCTACTTAAAGCTTGGCAGTAGGGTGTGACCCTGTAATACCAAGAAATACCTCTTTACTTGTCTAAAAGCCTGGTTCTAGTCACAACAGCAGTCTACCAGCTTTAAATACTGCATTTGTAGCATTCCAGTGTTTATGTGGTATATCCTACTGTGTTTTCAAAGGTGATCATTGCTCATACTTTTCAGCTATCTAAACTTCATTNCATCCTACAACACTATGGAATTTGAGTACTTTGCAGGGAGATATCATATCCAGAGAATCTCACCTTTGAACAATACGAAGGGAAATTTTGCTGTTCAGAGCCCCTCCTCTCCCATTCCCCCCAAACAGAGGGAGTGATACCAGAAAGGACAGAAGAGACAGAGGCTTGCAAATAGACAGATGGGTATCAGCCTGACATAAGGCCTGGAATATGCAAGTATTGCTCAGGCACTCCCAAGGGATTTACAATGGCACATTTTTTGACATTGAGGAAGTTACAGTGAGCTCAGTGACTTATTTTTTAAATCTTTGTTGCACGCATCCCTCTGCTATGCTGNNNCGCATCCCTCTGCTATGCTGTATTCATATTGTAATTTGAACCAGATCACACCCTTTGGTAAGACAAAGAGGAAAGCAAAAACAAAAAAACATGGAACAAGGATGAGAGGATTTTGCTCACACTGAATATGTAGCCTTGTTATATGGTACAAGTTTATGAACAGATGTTTGTATGAGGAGAAGCAAATTAAGAAAATCAAAATAATTACAACATGGCTGAGAGGCTGAATTTATGTCTCTTTCATATAATAAAAGATCACTGGCTGTCAAAGAAAAATGAGAGCTTATACAAAACATATGAATATATGAGCAAGACAAGTAGCATATGGGAATTTTGAATCAGGATAGACAAAGCTTTCAGAATTTATTCCCTGGTCAAACCAT
>VYZQ01031108.1:5760-20365 GCA_013400655.1 Mystacornis crossleyi | reverse complement strand
TGGTCTCTTGGCTTAAGGAACTTTGGGTCTAAGCTCATTATCAGACTTAGGGAATTACAAGTATGTGGGCTAAATGCACTAAGGATACATAAAAGCTACATTAAAGGGTATTTGAAAGGGTATATAAGAGGGGTATATGAAAAAGCAAAAAATCATCATGGCATCACTACAAAGAGGCCTGTTGCTGGAAGCCCAGGCCAGCCCAGGCCAACACCATGTTGTGCAAAGAGAAAAAATTGTATAAAATAAGAAATTTCATAAACAGGAAGCATGATCAAGTTATAAAGCTGTAGAGTCTGAAAAGTTTACATTTGTTGCTGTTCCAGAAATTCTGTAAGTAGCATTAAGATAGTATTTTTACAGGTGACCACTGTTTTTGTCATTAGCTGAATGCCCTCATTGCAGTATTTTTGTCTTGACTTCTGGAATAGCTTTCATAAGTGTCAGGGCATATAATGGAAGTTGTGAATATAGCTAGCCCTCTCCTTTTGGGAAGAAATAAACACAAGCTGGGAGCCAGGATCTCTGGGCCTGCCACTGATCTGCTTTGTGGCCCGAAACAGGCCGTGCTCCATTCCTCTGTAAGTTCTCTCATCTGTGGACAGGGAATTATAATATTTTTCACATAAGATGCAATAAAAATAATTAATGAGTCACTATGGAAAAGCTCATGAAGACATGAATAATTTGTGTATTTTATGTAAGGTTTGGATGTCAGTATTATAAATTAGGCAGGGGCCCACACATGGAGTGGAAAAGATAAAAGAAAATATAGAACAGGATCCTCATTCCAGCCAGTACACCAAGTGGGGCAATAGTTTTACAAAAGAAGTGTAGGCACACGCAGTTAAAATGTGTGGCATAATGCATAAAAATGAGGAAACACAACTTTGCTTGGCAAGTTTCCTTCTTGCATTTCCTACCTTGCAAGGCAGTTTCAAATATCAGACTCTGCATGTCATTTTTTATTTCAGTTTACCAAGAACTGGGCAACTATAACAGGTCAAGAAAACTTGGAGCCAGAAATCAAGTGTGGACATACGTATCCATTCTTGTAATAAACCAGCCCAAGACATTTTTATGGTGGGATCCTCAAGTGCTGTGAAAGGGTAAAGCTGTGCTGAAGTCAATGGAGCTGTATTCAATTTACCCTGGCTCAGGACGCGGCCCCTAATCCTTTAACAAGATTTTAATGTTAGCCATGTGATTTCTATCTTAAAATCCCTACAGGCAAGGCTTGGATTGAGCAGGGGTATGATGGGGAAGAAACCTGAAAAATTGTTCTTACTTTTTAAAAATTATTTTTAATTTTTATCCTTGACTGTCAATCTGTTCTTCAGAAACTCAATATTCATTTGGAACTAAAAAATATGTACTGTTGCAGAAAACCCCTTGAAGCTGTGAAATGAAAGTTAACTTGTTCTGAGCTGCATTCTTGTGTCTGAAGAAGCTCTGAAAGTTTTTCTTGATGCAGAGTGATTCATTAACTGAAACACCTATTAACAAAACTGTCAGGGTTCTGAAACTGTCAGTCTTGGACTCAGGCATTTCAGACACTCGCCTGTTGTGCTTGGTCAAGGATGTATCTGAAGATCCCAGCAGAAATGCCAAACCAGATAAATCCGACAGTGCCTGCCAGCCCTTCCATTTTCCAGCTCAAGACTTACCATCTTGAACTGGAAAAATATTAACAAAGCAACAACATACCCATCTTCTTGTCAGATTTGCAAATAAGAAAAGGAATCTGAAATTTAGAAATTTTAAAAGAAGCACAGCAAAACACAAACTACTTCAAGTCCGGAACAAGTGAAAAAGATTATCTAGGTGTAATAGTCCAATGCCCTACAAGGAAAGCTTGTCTTCTGTAAAAGCCTTTGAGGTTTTATCAAATCTCCTTTGAAGCACATGTAGATATGATGCATTAACTACCTCTAGGGTAAATTTTCCCTTCATCTCATTGTCCTTGTAACTTAAATTTTGGTTTTAACTTTTATATACACATTTCTCTCCCCTTTCAAGTTATTGTTCCTTAACATGCCATTTCCAACCTCAGTTAATCATCTTTCCTTCATTTTGGACTATTGCCATTTAAATGTTTACAGACTGTTATCATAACTTCTTTTCTGTAAGCTCTAACCATGAAGTACCCTTAGCCTCTCACAAAATAGATCACACCTTGTAATACTTGTTTCTGTCATCATTTCCTGGAGCGTCTCTGAGACACGTGCTGTGCATACTGAACATAATAGCAGACAAGTTTATTTACAAAAAAAGTAAAGTAACACCAAAAAACATTTGAAGGCTATTCTGAATAGATTGACTTCTCCAAGTGGCACAGAATTTGGCTAATGATAAGAAATAGAACACCTCATCAACCATTAGCAATAAGCTAATCAAAACCTTAATTCATATCTCTTTGTTTTCATGAATAGGTCTGCTACTTGTGCAACATCTTTAAATTGAAACCTCATGTCCAATATGTTATCTCTCACCCCAAATCTTTTCCCCATTACTATTCTTCCTGTAGAATGTTCCTTTGATTTTATGCCAGATGGTATTTTTCTCCATGTATATTATTTTACATTTGCCCACATTAAATTGTATTCATTTTAATGCTTTCTAAGCTCCTCTGATGTTTGCTATTTCCAGTCCTTCCTATTTTGGTATCATCTCTAAATATATTCATTGTACAATTTCCCTTCTCTTTAAGATCAATAGAGTAAAACCATTATTTTAATGTCCTGATTTTCAAGGATGCTGAGTGCATCTCTCTCCTGCAGGCTCCTTTTGTACCTGTGTACAGAACTGAGCAAATAAAATTACTTTTTTCAGCTTCATGCTAGAAAAAGATTGAAAAAATATACCTTCTGGATCAACTTAAACCTAAATTCTTATTTCTTTTCTTTCTAAAATGCACACTGAAAAACATTCATTTTGAATCAACCAAAAGGTTCCTATTAATCTGAGGAAAAACATTTTGTTTCACTTCTCTTTAAAGAACAGTTATTTCCCTCAAAAATTAAAAAAGAGATACATTTTGAAGTGAAACTGAATATTAACTGAAGAACAACGATTTTATTCTTTATAAAGGGTTAAATGGAATAATCTTTTTCATTTTGTTGCTTAAGCAGGTGTAATGAACTTGACATGAATTCTTAATTAGTTTTATTTGTTTTAATCCGCCAAAAACTAGGGATGATACAACGTGATTTCAGAAAACTGGGTGTTAATCAATTGAAGAATGGATAGTTAAAAAATTAACTGTAGGAGTCTCTACTTCCAGCTGCTCTTCCAGGAGGTAGGTCACATGCATGGCTCTGTTGGAAGCTTCTCTCCTTCCAGGCTGGGTCCCCAAATCCCTGCTTTGGCCAGGTTTCTGTTCACAGTTCTTGCCTGACACTGACTTGAAAATGCCTTTTGCCTTTTTTTTTTTTTTCTTTTCTTTTTTTCTTTTTTTTTTTTTTTCCTGTGGAAAAATAGAATTGAAACAATTCTGGTAAGCTCTATTTTCTGTGGAAAATTTGGACTCTGCTGTTACTATTGGTACACAGAATTTTCCCATTGCACCACTGATCTCAGGGACTCTGTGCCTCAAGACAGGCAGGATTTTCTGCCCCCATTATCTGCGGGTGCACCCACTATATTAGCTGTCTAGTAGCTGCTGTTTGGGGAAAGTTTTTGGAACTGTCGTCTTTGGATCAATATCCAGCAACATGAGAATCCCATGGCATGTTTGAACCGGAAGGAATGCAACTTTTACCTGAATGCAGTTCATCAACACCAAAAAATAGGTTGAAGAAGATCATTTTCTCCTACCTGTATTTATTTAAGTGTTCCTTTTAAGTGCCATAAGATAATCAATTAAGAATGGATCTAAATTTTGATCCATAGAGCAGACTACTTTCTATCTTATTCAAACCCCATGAAATAGAGAAATATTAAAAACAGCTCTTAGTTTAGCAGAGAAAGAGAATAATCAAGATGCTCTGGCAGAAAATCTAACCTCACTTTAGCATACAGCTGAAAGCTGAATCACAATTGATAGGTCATTTGTGTAAAGATATTTTGGACGATGGTTACATGGTAGATATTCAGCTTAAGCACTATCCCCACTCTCCTACCTACAATTAAAACATTATGCCCTTAACTTCCATGACAAGATGGGTTTTCAAAGACCTCTCATGGGAATCAAAACAGTAATTACCTGTTCATCAGGCTCGAGAAGTATGAGCTCTCATTTTTATATAGAGCTCATTAAAATAGATTTGGAAGATAAATGCAAATATATGAAGAGGAGGGAAGAATCCCTAGATAGAGAGATTTCATTCAAACAGTGCTCTGTAATTTGGCACAGAGCAACTACTACTTCCATAACTATTATTAAAAGAAAGTCAGGATAAAATGTTAGTTAAAGTTGACTCTTACCTCTTCATGCACTACAAAAATACATACAATTTTTTCTGAGTCTGACAGTAGGATGAAGAGAGGAATAAAAGGTTTGTTCCTGCTTTTGGCAAGAATGGCCTTATAACCCAACTGATGACCCTGTGTCAGCATTGAATTCTGAAGTTATGGAACTATTTGAGTTAGAATGCCTCATCAACTCTGTTGAATTTGAGAAACATTCAGTGAGAAACTTTACGTTGAAGTAAATATTTGAGTCCATTTCATGGACTAGATCTTCTGGCCTATCTTCATGCATCCAGGCTGTGATGCATGACTATTAGAGGATGGTAATACAGTCAAGTCACAAGTGTGAGATACCACGGTTCATCTGCATCAATGCAGACACCTTGGCCCCTTGTTTAGTAGATATATTGCCCATTCCCTGATGCTGGAACAGGATTGTACTTGGTCATATATTTTCTAGTGTTCTGGTCAGAGTGGTTTTAAATTTCTGGTGCACTGAGGCTACCTTTTTCTCTACTATTAAAAGCTATTTTTACTTCCAATAGGTCTTGCTGTTGAGAAGTCAGTAGCTTGTAAATAATAATATCAAGCCTTAAATATGGACAGAATTTAACTTCTGAAATCTATAAATGTGTTTCAAAATCCAAAGAGCTCAATATTTGGACATTAGCTCTATCTCGAATAATCCTAAATTATTATCTTCATTTATATGAGGTCATTCATACAAAAGAACTATTCCTACTGAAGTCAATGGAAAAACTTTTTGTTTTAACAGAAATTTTACAGATTTTAAGGCTAGAAGACGCGGCAATCAAAAGCGCCACCTAACTTTTACACTATGCTCATAATTTCTGTTTAAGATACTGTGCATTTGGGAAATGCCCCAATTTGGGAAATGCCCCAATGTTTTGGAGATTGCAAATAGATAGTTCCACAGCTTAATAAACATAGCTTTTAATATATATTTCTAATTGAAGTTTGTATAAAAACGTCTTCAAACTACTCATAGCATGCCTTTCTGTGTTGGACTAAAACCTTTTCTATTATTAGGAATATCTTCTTCATGTTGTTTGAAGACTATAATCTAGTAATCTGTTATATTTTATCTTCTCTAAGAAAACAGATTGATTTTTATCTGACTACAACAGATGCAGGTATATTTAACAATCAAACCTATAATACGATCACCAAGCCAGATGAAGATGGAGTGTTTTCCACACAACCACATTCCTCTACATTATGCTATCACCTTCAATTCTTCACTAGTTACATCACATTATTACCATTACTTAATTCAGGATTCATGTCAGCAGTGCAGGCTAGAGCCATGTAGACTTTTCTTTTAGGATGTTGGCACAATATTAACTTTTTCAAGATTTGTTAAATGCCAACAGTATTACCTCATGGAATTTCTTAGGCAATATCTTAGACAATGTCCTCTCTGTTGTTACTAATGGACATTATTTTTCTTTTCTATGAAATGCAAAAATATAATCTTTCTGGAAAATAAATATTTGTTGAATTCTTCTTCCTCTTATGCAGACTGATAATTTTACATTTGTTGCATAGTAGGCATCAGTCAACACTAGGTACTATTTTTTCTCTTATACTACAAAACCAATAGTAATACTTTTATGATCCCCATGGGACATAGTTTTTAGATATTTCAGTTATTTGCATTCTGCTGTTGCTGATTTTTGTCCACTGTAATCAATGTCTCATTTCCCCTCTGTATTTAATTACTGAAAAATCTTTTGATTCCTGATTGAGACAGTTTTCAGTTTTGAAACCAAGTTTCTGCTTGGTTCTATGGCTAAACTCCTTCCTTCCTTCCTTCCTTTTTCTTTTTTAGAAATCCATAAATTATTTTTAAACAGGTCCCAATTGTCATATGCATCTATTTTTAAACACTATATTCCTCTCAAACCTGTTCAAAGCTGGGTTTAACTGTATGTGTGTGTGTCTCCTGCACCAGGAGTCAGCCACCTGCAGTGTAAGTGATAAATGCAGAGGTTTAGAGTGTCACACAGCAGGATTGGTCCAGCGCCATGAACGATAAGCCATGAGATCTGGAGAAAGTTTGTGTTTCATAGTGCTTAGTTCCTGCTGGGTTCTGAAACCATCAAGATCTGGGAGCCCCTAACTCAGAGGCAAGACAAGATGGAAAGAAAAATGCAACCTGTTATACCACTCCTGAAAGACTTCTGGGTGTTTTACTAGAGAATGGAACTGTAGCTTGTTTGCACATAAACAGGAAGTTATACTGTGCCCACTAATACCTTGATAACCGTTGGTAAATCATTCTTTGTCCATAAGACCAAAGTTACTTCTAGAACTTTCTTGAATTTCTTTAAATACTTCAATTAGAAGGTTGTCCAGGGTTTTCAGAGACTCCAAGGATCTTTCAGTGGGTAAAATTTCCTGCACATAACTCCTGATTAGCATCTTCACAATGCAATTTTTCTACCTAGCCATCTCAGATTTAAAGAGCTGTTCATCCTCTTCCTAAATTCAATCTGGTAGTTTGCTGCTAACTTTTGCACCACTATTCCATCTCAAGATTTATCATTTAATATGTTGATCAATAAGCACAGCAAATATATTTTTTTCCTTGTCAATTGTTTTAGGCAAGATAATGCTATCTTTTGTGTACATTATACACTGCTTTTCCTGTAGTTTCTCTCTTTCCTAACAGTTCATAGCCAGTGATTTTAACATTCCAGTGACATGAATCATTCCATTGGATATGGTATTAATCATATATAATTGCTCTCTATAAATTAGTGTATCTAACACATTTTGTTTATTACTCAGAATAGCATTGGCAATTAGGCAACTAAATATTTTTAATTTTTTTAATGTCTCTTGGTGCCTTAATTCTCTACACACATTCTGTTTTGAATGAAAGTTGCATGTCTGAGCATATACACTGTGTTCTAGCCGTGGGCAACATCACTTTAGATGCAAACCTAAAGCCTTCCCAGCTACTTCAGCTGTTTTGTCACCACATGGAAGATCCCAAGTGTGTGTGTCTGTATGCTGTCTATTGGACAGGCTTCCATAATTACTCAGCTGTTTTTTAGCATGTTATTTTGAGAAGTTGGTTTAAATGTTATGATAGTAACATTAAAGAATTTTCATTAATTTAAGAGTTTGCAGTTTTCTTCTCTTTATCGAGAAAAAGTGATGCAGAAGTTGTGAAAGCACTGTTATGTTACATTGGTCAACACATAATTTTTAAGGTAATTTAAATTTCTATACAAAGACAGAACTAATTAAGAGTTTGGGTGTGAGATAGTGAAAAGGAAAAACAGAGATTTAATACCAAAAGGCAACAATGGACTTGGCTCTTGACAGGTTGAGAGAGATACTTTGAGTTTTAGTATATTACAAGAACAGCACAAATATGCTGTAACATGCTCAAACATAACTATAGATGAACATACAGAGCTTTTTAGCTTCCAGGCTGCCAGCATTCTCAGTAGTTGGCTGCATCTTAACACAGCTTTACATTGTTAAAGCTTTCCAAGTTTATAAATATCTTGGAATCCATGATGTCCTGCCAATTTCCTTCATTTTTATTCTAGACATCAGTGGTTTCTGGCATAAAATTTGGTGTATGAACTGAGGATCTGTCTACACATATGTAGATATCCATACTCTCATACCCTCTACCCTTATACATGCCAGTCATATGCACTAAGTCTGAGCAGACCAGAAAGTGTGGGGAATTGCATTTGTTTTGCAGCTTGGATGTAATTTGCTAGCAATACCTGGACTGATCTATAAATAGGTGGTTAGTGAACTTTTGTTTACACTTACCTGTATCTATGCATTCTGGTTCTTCTACCTCCTTAATATCCATGTATTTTCTCATTTTACAGAACTTTACAGCTATGTAATTTTCTCCCTGCTTCCAGTTCTTGAAGAGGTGCCCCCCGTGGTGGGGATGGGCATGAGTGGATGCTTGGGGCACGGGGTTTCTCACTGTCTGTCCCCCTGGTCATGTGTACCCCAAATCCTGTCCCCCATTGGTCAGTTTGAATGTAGCCCGCGGGAATCCTGTACTTAAGGGAGTGTTCACGGGACCCCGGGGGGGGTTGTTCCAGACCTGTGCTGGGGGCAGTCGCTGGCGGAGTCCCTGCTGGGCTCCGGCCATGTGCGGCCAGGGGGAATAAAATCTGAAAACATCTATCAAATATCGTCTCCTTGATTCTTCCACGGGCCAAGGCTGTCTCCCAGGGAAAGGTTGCAGCCACCCCACAGCAACAAGTTCTCATGAGCACTGCTCGAGTACAGACATAGCAGATCCCCACCCTCATTGCCAAACCAAGGACTACCCTCATATATACAGCTGGACAACCAGGGAAGTATACCAATATTCTTGTTAATTTCTGGAGATGATATTCATATGAGTATGATTTAGCTTGAAAATATTTACTACTACTAAGCCACAGAAAAGCAGCTGGGGACATTGATATGTTACTGGACCAAACTGCTTTGTTGAGGATAGATCAAACACTTGTAGCAGCTGTACTACGAAAATGAGGATGCAATGTTCAGCAACTTACCTTCATATTCTGGGATGTCTCCGTTCAGTGGTACTTGACCACAGCTTTTCAATGCCATGATGAAGAGCTTAAAATACATGTCACCTGTTCTGTACCCAGCAGCATGATATGCAGAAAAAAAGATGTGATAATACTAAAGAGGAATTCCAGGAACAGACTGCACCCATCTCAGTGCAGGTTTATTCATGTCCTCATAAGGCTGGATTTTTTAGAAGATATTTGAGAACATGTAGATGGGTGAACTCACACAGACAGCCACTTGCTGCATCTGTAACCATCTAATTTTAAAAGAAAGGTGTTTTCCATGTTATAGTTATGAAAGGTGTTTAAAAGCTGAGCATGTTCATCTTCAGGCAGAAGCTATGATATTCATTTTTTAAAATGGGTTGTTATCTTCTCCTTGTGTATCAAAAATGCATGTTACAAAGTGGCCATCAAGCATAGGAAAAAGTTCAAACAGACAAATACTGCATATTTCAAAAGACAATTTTTGCAGTGTTTAATACTCACTGGATGGCAGGTTTAGCAGGTAAAGAATACAGAATTTTGAGAGAGCAATAATTTTTTTGTTCCAACTGCTACCAACTGCTCTCCAGCAGTTTATAATTCTCCTGAATATTAGCTGTGGAGTCTCTGCTGAAGTCCATAGATGTTGCAGTCCACTGCTCATCTTCCTTGCCCTGTCACTCCACTGAAATCCTTTGTGGCTTTGATAAAATCACTTTTGTGCTACTAAATGCTCTCTGTCTAGTTCAGCACTTACTGAGTTCCTCCTTTCTGTGACCATAGACAGGATGCTTTTCAAGCATCCAAACAGGTCCATGTCTTCAACTGGTTGACAAGTTATATATTCCCTCCATTCATGGTTACACCACGTCCTGTATTCCTCCTGCATGCATGCTGATACAGGCTTATGTTCTTGTGTTTTTCATTCTACTCTCATTAATTCCTTAATATTTTGGCTAATTAAAAACAAAAAAAAGGAAGGAGGAGAAGCTAGCCCAGACAGGTTTGTATATTGGGAAGAGTGGGTTTGTTTGGACTCAACCTTCTTTTTACTTCAAGACACCAAACTCGATTTTTTCACTAATATTTTTTTCTTTTAATTCTCTTTTCTTGTATTTGTAGGTGTGTGTTGGAGCAGCCATGAGGGTGAAGCTTGGCAGTGGGCTTTCTTTAGAAGATGTCATGATTGCAAAAGTACTAGGAAAGTAGAAGGACTAGAAGTATTTCTCTAGGCTGAAGAAGTAGATGGCATGAAATATAGAAAGGCTGATGAAAGTATTCACTAGGTAGATACCAATTTAGGAAAGGGGTCTGGGCTGAGTTTGGATGGAAAAATATACTGAGGTCTAACAGCTTTTCATTTCTGATCTACTTGATCTATTATATGGTTCTGGATCAATTTTTCAAAAATATCCTTTCCCTTCCTTTGTAGTAATAGCTTTCCAAATGAGGAGATGTGCATAAATGAAGAAATTTAGTTTATTTTAAAGTGCAAACCTCCAAACACACCACTATCTCCATACAAAGCTCATAAACAGGTAATATTGGCATTTGGATAAACTAGTATAAAATTGTTTTCAGCAGGTCTTCTTCAAAAAGCACTCTCCAAAAACAAAAGCTTGTAATTACTAGAAACTTAAAATGCGTATGGCAAAAAGAAATTACACACAAAAAAATAAAAGAAAAAAAAAAGAGCATAGCAGTCAAATGTAATTAATTAAGCATCACGTATCTTTCCCATCTATTACTCATCATCATCAACCTGTGTTGACAGGATGTGGGCAAAGACAACCTATCCTTTGCTTGCCTTGAGCCTCTGCCACAGTGGATGCAAGGTAAAGACAGGATCCATTCAGGTTACCGCTGTTGGGCTGGCAGACTCTCTCTCCTGGGTCCACCCCATGACTGATTAACTACCATTACCCTCACCAGTGTTGTGTGCTGTATAGCAAGTCCCAGTCCTACATAAAGCTTTTTTCACTTTGGCATTGAGCAGATAATGCTGGTGGCATTGCATTCCCACATGCCTTTTCCTGATAATTTTAAGACTCTCACTATAAGTCCTAAAATGCTATAAAATTTTTTTGTCCTGTTTTTCTGTCCAATGAGCCAAGCCGAAAACTGAATGAAGTCAATGAGACCACTTCACTGACTGGGATAGGTTGTGGTTCATGTCCTAAGCAAAAACTCCTGATATATTCTAGGGAAAAAAACTCAAACCAAACCAAACCAAACCAAACCAAACCAACAAACCAGCCAATCAACCTCCCAAAGTATTAAAATTCTTGTTTGGACATTTGTACTTTAAAAACAGTGATCTTCATATGTGTTTATTTGATCTGTAATATTTCAGGCATCTATCAAAAGTCCCAAGTAAACAATATGGTTGATCTGAATCTGCAGGATTTGATGAAGTAGATCGTATAGAATGTACTTTTATTTCAACAATATCATTTCACTACTTTTTCTGGTACATTTTTGGCTTACGAATGGTTCCTCCATTTGAAAAAATGATTTCATTAGTGTCATTCAATAGTTTTAATTTGGTATCAGCATAAATATATTAAACTTGTTGTGTTTTAGCATTTGTTTCAAAACTCACATTAGACATTACATTATTTCATATATGTATATAAGAGAATAATTCTTATTATTGTCAGGTTGTAACAATGTTCAGCCATGGATTCCTCTGTTTGATGGAAGAGTAAAGACACTTGGATGTCTAATTCTTCATTAGTCATTTCCTTGCTGTAATGAACAAAGGTGTAATTATTAACACCTCTGATTTTCAAGCATTAGTTTAACCTATCATCCATAAATTCAATTTCATAAAGGCAAGCTACTTCAGTATTGCACTACTTTACCCTTAGCGAGTAATTTTTACTTGAATCTTTGATTTACTCATATTTTTGTGTATAAAATTTCTGTTTCTGAAATATATTCAACCATAACCTTTTTGATTTTGTTGTGCTAATTTATAATATTTGAAATCCATCTTCCAAATTATTCAAAGATAACGGATTAATTTCTGTTAATATTTGTTTGTATAATTTTCTCTTTATAAATTATTTGTTGCAGCCTTTGTATTGTTTTTCTGCTTGTAATTGACAGCTTTATAATACCTAAGGGCATATTTGAGGTCTCTTTCTCTTTTCAAACACTCTTCTCTATCCACAGCAATGTCTGTTTTTCTTTGTTTCTTTGCTGTCTGTGGAAAGCAGATCAGAGGGTGCTACTGAATGTGGTAGAATATTACATTCTGTTGCAACTAGCAGTTTACTTAAGCTATGTAACTAAGTGTCCTGTAAAAGCAAAATGCAATTGCCCTGGCAAATCTGATGTTTCCATAAATCATGAGCAAAACTTTTAAGGTTGTGAAAACCTGAAATATTTGTATCCACTTTTTAATTGTTGATGTGCTGATGTCAAGCCACCATGCAGTGTATTTTTAGTAGCTCTCTCCATGACTAGTTATGTGTAGAAATAAGAAGTAAGGGGTATCACTTCTGGCAGAACTGGAGTGAATTAGAAATTATTTTTTTGAGATATTTTAAAATATTCACTTTTTTAACCTCCTTTAAATCTACCTCCTCCTATATTTTGAAAGTGTAGAGATTTAATGCATGATGCCTACATATGTGTACATAATATTCTCTACCTTTTGTCTTTAATATTCCTTCATTTTTAATTATTAAAGATAAGTATTTGAATTATAAATATTCTAGTTATACAGGAATAGGCAAAGCAGGCACATACCCTCAGGCAAAATTCTTCCATTATCCATAATCCTTCTGCCTCCTGCCTCCATTTCTCTACCTCCTATCTTTCTGTCGCCTCAAAAAACACAGAGGCATTCTTTTAAACTAACCTTCTCCTCCTCACTTAAACCATAGAAATCCCTTCTCAATATGTATAGGGGCCTATTCCTTGAAGTGGGATGTCATACTTGTCCTAAATATAATAAAGTGCTATCTTCAAGGCATTTCTGCATCCAAAACACTCCCCAGAAACCTGCCTAGTCCTCCCATCTAACCAGCCTGAATGTCACAAATCATAGCACAGAAGCTGCTTTATAGTGAATCATTAACATTGTCAGGAATGAGTTGGCAAGGAAAAAAAAAAGCTTTCCATTAGAGAACTGAGGGAGAATATACAAATGACAGCATTGTCATTTCTCTTACATTGTTTTATAAAGAGCACAACTGATTAGGAAGAGATTATTATGGAATATATATGCTATGTATGCATACATGACAATTTTGTTTTCATCCCGTACTGTTTATAAGTATGTACGGCTGTGCTTTAGATTAACTGTCTTACTTCAGGTTTTTGAATTACATGAGTAACAGTTTCATTATGTTGAAAGACTGTGCATTCTTAACAAATGTATCTGGGAACTAAGAGGTACACAAATGCAAGATATATGTGGAAGGTGTTTCTAATCTATGTAAAGATTAATAAAGATATTCCTAACTCCTGTTAGAAGGTATCTGAAAAGGTCCTTTCGAATAATATCACTTCAGTATAAAGAGACTGTTATCTGATTACAACTTGGAGGTGTGTGACTATAACATAGATTCTTTCTTGTCAATTTTCCTGTTTGGCACAGCTTGAATGGGATAATATGCACTTATAACATGCAATACAATTAGTTCTCTTTTGAGCATCAAATATTGTAAAGAAAGTCATTTTGATCAATACATGTGATGCTTTTTATATAAAAACCTAATATATTTGTGTTGTAAATTATGGTTTTTTTCCCCCTTCATATCTTAAAAGACAATTGCATGGAATTATACATGGCTTTGTTGTTCATGGAGATAAAAACGTGTCAAACCATCACTGGCAAAGAAAAATGTGTGAGGATATACAGTATACACCTAAAAAAGGGAAGATTGATTTTCAAAGAACAAAGTAATTTGCTTTGACAATGGTGGTAGCTTTCTTTAAATAGTTGTAAATAGTAATGAAAAGTATGTAAAGCAGAAAATACTCCTCAGAATTTCACAAGCATTTGCACAAATAATTTTAGAATACTTTTCTTTGTCTTAGATGGTCATTTGCCTGGTTAGGTCATGCTGAATACACTGCTTTGATGTAAACCTGGAGTATTTAAGCCATTTCAGCTGAGTTTTGGATTTATCCTCATGCCACTGAGCTCAGGATCTGGCTGTATGCGGCATAGTAATTGCTAGCCAAAACCAACAATTCCCCAAACTTTCAGTCTCCTACTGATATTTAGGTGTGGTTTGAGTGACAGCATTACACAGACAGAGGGAATCTATTTTTTTCTCCTCTCAAATAGGTTGATTGTGCAAGGGCTCCTTCAGACAGAACAATTTGCATGGTATCCATCAACACACAAACTACTTCCTTCACAGGGCAACGGCCAGGAACGTATAGGCTCCAAAGTATTGGGAACGACACAATATCTAAGACATGGCAGCCTAATCATGCTAATACTCACATGATGTTGCCTCTGTAATCATTACAGCTTCTCCCAAAACACATTTGCGGAACTGGTTGAAAAGGACACTATTCTTCCTACCTCTCTTCTGGTACAATGGAGGTGATTTTAAAGAAAGGTAATATAAGAATGCTACCACTTCTAATAAAAT
>VYZQ01031104.1:108105-125302 GCA_013400655.1 Mystacornis crossleyi | reverse complement strand
TGTGTCTGGGGGAAGGATGAGGAATGGTGGAAGCTGCACGAAGTATTTTAATAGCCCAATATGTCTCAAAATGTGTTATAATGAGAAATGCATCCTTTATCATATAAATACTTTTAATGTTGCTTCAAGAAAAAAGAGCAACTATTATATGTGAATATTAATTGAAGAGGTTTTTTGCTACAGTTTATGATTTACCCTTGCATCTCCTGTAAGAGTGTTCACCACACATTTCAGAACATCCTTGTATATGACAGCTGTGTGTGATACATCCAGGTAAATTAATTACTTCTCTACATCGTACTAACGGTTTATGAATGTGTTACACTACAGCAACACACTTTATAACCAGGACTTTTTATTGGCTTCAGCTTAACACAGGCTGTTGATCTGATGGATTGTTTGATACCAGTAACGCCTTGCTAGCATCTCTCGTTTACGTTCCTTATTGGTCCCCTCTTCCCATAGTGTAACGGGCAAACTGCAGGAGAGTTGGTTGCTGGAGCTGCCATGGATCCAGTCCTGGCTGGTGATGCCAAGTGAGGCAGTGGTGGTGTGAATGCCTTGTGCAGCACTCCTCCATGGCTGCAGCCAGGGGAACAGCCCCTGCAGCAGAGAGAACCTGACAGAACCATGGTCCTGTGGCAGATGTGCCAGCAAACATCTTGACTTTAGTCTGACAAGGACGTACTGCTGCACACAAAGGCTTTCTCTTCAGGATGGTCACAGAGACCAGTATTCACTGAATCGTGAGGAAGGAAATCACGGCCACAGACCTACTGCACTTCTGACAATACCGTCCCTCCAAATGCTGTTCCTTTGTCAGTGCTGTGTAGTGAAGTGTATTAGTTTAGCCTTTAAGGTTTTCCTCCATTTATGCCATTTATAATATGTATTGCCTTATTCTGGGGCGTGTCCCATGGGGCAGAAACCAAATGATGCATATGATGAAGGCTTTGCTTTCGTGCTAAGGCAGACAATTTGCTGGAACTGCCATTTCATTGCTCAGGTCTTCTGCAAAAGTCTGTTTCTCGCCATATCTCACAGTTTAGTCAAGAGAGTTAAATATCTACCTTCTGCATCAGTTCTTTGTGGCTGGTGTCTCATGCATTCTTAAATCAGCCAAGAGGAAACGATTGCCATCAGATTGCCATTGGCCTATATAGACCATGCAAATCTAAGACTTTGTCTCTGATATTGATCAGGAAATACTTCATTTTCTGAAATTGCTGTGGGGTTGTTTTTTTTTTTTTTTTTTTAAATTTATTGAAAGCCTGGAATCTTTCCAGGGATGTGACTCATGTGTTTTGTGTCCACTCATTAGTAAAAATAAGAATAGCTTCAAATATAAATGCTTAAAACCGGGGCTTTGCCTCTATATGTATAGCTAAAAGCAGTCATTACTTTTTGACATGGTGCCAAACACTGATGCCATTGAATTTCATGAGAACAGTAGCAGTCATCAGCAACTATGAAAAACGAGTATTTAGTACCAAAGTGATGCTGCTTTTATTTAAGGTATATGTTAAAACAAACCATCAGTACTTATAGCGCTGTGATCATATCCCTGTTGATAACAGTCTGTCAGCTCACTGCCCAGAGTTTTATTTTCAGTGGACTGCATCACCCTGGATATGTTTAGTAACTTTTAAGATCTTGGTGGATATGTCAAGAAAAGAATGATCTGGGGAGTTTATAATGGATCTTGAAGCTGCATAGAATTTTCTATTTGTCTCTGTTAGATCAGCATTTTCAGGAATGTAGCACCAGCTATTGCACTACACTTTTGAAAGAATATTAGTGTTAAAATGAAGAAGTTGCTGGCTTAAAAATAAAACACAAACATGATTTTCTTAATGAAGTACTTCATTGGAAGGTCTTTTGGACAGAACAAAAATTTAACAAACGAAAAAATAGTTCTGGAGTTATTCTCGAGTAGAGAACAAGCATGAAATTAAAACACTCCTTGAAAATGGGGGTTTCATACTTCTGCTGTGTCTGCTCTATCTCTGATAGAAGAGATTACCAAACACCATACAGACCGCCCAATACATTGTCTTTAGCTTACAAAAGCAAAACAGTCTTACAGTAATAACTGCCACTGACAACATCTGCAGATGTCTTTGGGGGAAAATTCTAGTACAGATAAAAGGAAAGAGGAAATACAATGGTGAGGTTATGTGTCAGAATGCAACCACAGTGCATATATGCTGCAGCACTATTATATACCTTTAGAGAGTCCAAGTTGGTTAGACTTAAGTTTTCTTCTTCAGTAAATCCTTCTTGGTTGATTTACTTTGAGCTTATTCCCAACAATCAGCCTAAATCACATCAAGATCTAAGACATAGAAAGTCACCGTCAGATTTCATGAGAATTTAAGAATTTCTGTATATAAATTACAAATTCACCTTAATAGATTTGTTGATTTTTTTTACCCAAATACCAGCATAGTGTGTCTCTCTGCTTCCAGGAGTTTACAATCCCTACGAACCACATGGTGTCTTTGTGGTTGCTTTCCACAGGTGTGTTCTGCATGCCCCTCTACATCCCTTACAGCCTGACAGGGAAATGGCACTTGGGAAGAGGCATCTGCAAGCTCTGGCTGGTTATGGACTATCTCCTCTGCACAGCTTCAGTATTTAACATCGTTCTTATCAGCTATGACCGTTTCCTGTCAGTTACTAAAGCTGTAAGTACCCTGTTTATAGCTTCTCTGATTTTTTTCCTTGGAGGATTATATTCACCAACCTTTGCCATGTTGATGAGTATAAGCCCAAATTTAGTCAAAATAATGCCCCTGAAAAATATACTGGCGTGTAGAGATTATTAGGTATTTGCAGCTAGATGGGATGAATATTCTGCATTGGGCATGCTTCAGCGCAGAGCTGGTCAACCAGGACTTTTCTCACAATTTCTGCTTCAAGTTACTGTTGTGTTTCTGCCTGAGGAAAAGCAGGCTAGTGGGTATAAAGGGTAAGGCATCAGACTGGTAAAAAGGGAGCAGGGAAAGAGGAAATTCAGAGTATTTGATTTGAGATTGGACCTAAAATCAGGCATGAAAGGAAAAGACAGTGGAGCTAGGGCAGTGAAATACAGGACACTGGGGAGGGTGTCTAGACCTGAGATTGGGTCACAAATGATCCTAGAGAAGACTGGGAGCAAGAGCAAACAGGCAGAAAGTGGGACAAGAGGCAGACTGCAATCAGTGCCTCTAGATATGCAGCAATAAAATGCTCTTGGTGTCTGGAGCAGAACCTCAAACTTCAGACACATTCCATCTCTGCTTCCTGCAGAGAATCCTACACACCTGGTGTGTGCTTTATGTCTTGGGCCCTGCTAGGAGTGGAGGCCAGCATTTCTCACCAGCCACACTGTTAGCTCAAGTGGCAGGGAATGTCACAGAGAACTAAAGGTTCCAATTCTTTTGTGATGTATGATCATGTGACAGAATTTCAGTCTTATTTTTGTTAATGATAATTAATTTAACTTGCCTTTAACTTTAATTGCCTTTTAACTAAATTTTATTCTTTTACTTTATTTTAATTAAAGCAAAAAATCTGGGAAATCAACCACCAAAACTTTTGTCGTGAGAGAAACATCATGCTGGAAAGCCAAAGACTCAGCATTTACAAAGTGAAAAATTCAGAGCATCTATACAAATGCAATTAAGACCTATGGGCATTTGTATGATAGTTCTAGTGACATTAAGTCAAACTTTCATTATCAGTTGGATGTCTAAGGTCTCAGAATTACACATTCATCTTGTGAGAGGGACAGAGAAGGATGTGAAACACAATATATCTATCTGTTCTGCAACATATTGAGGAAAATACGCACTGGCCCTGGAGCGGGTAGAGAAGGAAGAAAATGGGTGATTTAGTTTCATCAGCTAAGGGCTGTGGTGCAGTGGTGGTATCTATTCCTTCCTCCTCATGAAGTGTCCAGTAAGTAATGTTCTTATAGGTTAAATCTATGTGCTTCCTTTTCTGTTGAGCACCATGATGCATACCCTTATTTGTTTGTAGAATGCTGTAAAACGCAGTGCAGTTGCCAGTGAATGGGAGTAATGCTCTGAACAACTATAAAGTGCTAATTCCTCTGGCACTTCAGACCATAGGTGTCTCAAACAGGGCATACCAAATTACTAGGTACTGATGGATTATCATGTTTCAGCCCCTGGACCCGGACCCTGGTGTTGGGGCTCCCTCCCCTGGGGGGATGGGCCCTGGGGTGGGAGCCTACCCTGGGACACATGGGTTTTCCCTGTTCCTTGGTCATATGTACCCCAGTCGTGTCCCCTACTGGCCACTTCAAATGTACCTGGCGGGAGAATCCTGTATTAGGAGGGTGTTCATATGATTCTGGAGCAGTTTTTGTGGTAGTCCATGCCAGGCTCCAGCCATGTGTGGCTGGAGGAATAAAATCTGAAAACGTCAATGAAAATATCGTCTCCTTGATTCTTCTATGGGCCAAGGCTGCCTTCAAGGAGGGTTGCAGGAGAACTCCACTGCAACACCCTGGTACAGTGATATTAACCTGTAGAGAGACAATCCTATGCTCTTGTCACCATCAATGAACTAAACAGACTTGGGTGAGCTTCAGCTGATCAGCAAAGCCACAGCTTTGTGTTACCAAGCATCTCTTGAGTTTCTCCCTTGTTACTACTCTTACTTCCAAAATGGGTCTCTACAAGTCTGAAAATTTTATGTTTATTTCCCCTTACAGGTGTCTTACAGAGCCCAGCAGGGAATAACATCCAGCCCTGCCACCAAGATGGTGGCCATCTGGGTCTTTGCCTTCCTCCTCTACTGCCCAGCCATCCTGTTTTGGGAGCGCGTGGCCGGGCACAGCGTGGTAGCGGCGGATCAGTGCTACGCCGAGTTCTTCGACAACTGGCACTTCCTCCTGTGTGCATCCACCCTGGAGTTCTTTGTGCCGCTGCTCTTGGTGACCTACTTCAACGTGCACATCTTCCACAACATCCAGAGGCGCCAGCGGCGTGGCAGCGTGCAGGACTGTGAGCCTGCCAGGAGCGGCAGCCTGTCCTGGAGGTTTTGTGGCTTGCCGAGGCCAGGGGCATCATCTCCTCCATCTGAAGCAGAGGACAGTGTTTCTTCTTCCATGAGACCAAAGAAAGAGTCTTTGGTAACAGACTGCTCATCTCCATCCAGAGACTGTTCTATAACCCCAGAAAATGACCTTCCCGTTTCCCTCTGTGCAAAGACCAGATCAAAACTGCAGCGGGACAAGAAAAGAGCAAAGTCTCTTGCCATAATTGTGTGTGTGTTTGCCATTTGCTGGGCCCCATACTCTTTATTAATGATTATTTGTGGGGCTTGCCAAGGAAAGTGCATCCATAATTCCCTATATCAAGCAACTTTTTGGCTTTTGTGGCTCAATTCCTCTTTGAACCCATTTCTTTACCCTCTCTGTCATGTTAAATTTCGAATGGCTTTTCTGAAAATATTATGTCCCAAAAAGTTTGCAGCATTGAGATCAGGTTCTTTTTAGAAGGAAAAAGAAAAAGCAGGTCCAAGAGGAGCTGGATGAGGGATGTAAGTAGCCACAGTTTGAAATTAGAGTTAGTCTTTTTCATGAGATTAAACTAGTTGGAAAGTCTAAATAAACCTTCCATGGAATGTCTTCTTGCAGACAAATGTGCATGCCCAAGGTTTGTGTACTTTTCCCAGCTATTTTAATTGGCCAGTTAAAGGCTGTTGCCTCTGTCTGACTTTGCCTAGTAGTCTGTCCACATTCTCTTGATTCTGATTGCTGAAGATGCTGTCTTCAGTTGCAGTACAGCTTACATTTGTGTTCACAGGTGATATTAGTTAAAAATAAAATACAGTTGTGTATTACCCATAGGGTCAATAGTATTCTAAAGTTGCTATCTTCTCTGTTCTATTTCTTTTGAACAATTTTCACTGCATTCAGAACCTGATTTTTGCCTATATGAAATATCCAGTGAAGTTATGACTTTTGTTGTCAGGCACATAGTAGGATATTTCCTTTCACTAAAGATTTTTGGTCATCAGAACCATTTAGGGACTGCTTTTAAAAACCTGGATGTATGTCATCTCTGCAGAAGGATATCACTAGCTATATTTTCTCAGATGCAGCAGTAGAGAATTCAGGTGTGTAAAGCATTTATGTGGATGTCCAACTATTCTGCAAGAAACTAGACTTCTTCAGACGTAGTTTTGAGAGACCATAGGAAAGAGTAGAATTTTTGCTTACTCCTTGTGGGGGAAGATCCAACTCTGTTTCTGTTACAAGCTCTTAGCTGGAGGTTGTGATAAATGGGTATATTCCTTACACACTGTATAAGGCTGTGTTTGTTTTTCTGCATGAGCCAGGAAAATGGCTGACCTTGATGGCTGCCTGTAATATGTGTGGTGAGAGCTGAGACAGCTTGGAGGTGATCTTCTTCCCACGCACACTTTCCCTGCTGTTAAGGGCTATTTAGTTGCATGGCTATGGAATTACCAGGTACTAACTTCCTTACTAAATAAACAGGTGTAACTTTAAAATGTTTTCATCACACAGTCAGTAAGTATAAGGCTAGGAAATAAATGGAAGAATGAAAACTAAAGAAATGTGTGAGGTATTTGGTGTCCATTTTATTTTGTTGTGTATTCATACAGTATATTAGTATATTTTACCTAACAGTCCTCTGAATGTTCTTTTAGGCTGAACTACCATTTAATCACAGTTACATGCTTTGCTATACTATATGATAATTTATACTCTTCTACTTATACAAATTACATATGTATTCAGCAATGTAAGAAGTGTTGTCTCTCAAATATGAGATGAGAACTCTAATATTCAATAGAAACTACTTTGAAGACCCATTTTTTGCATTTGTTATAAGATTTTGGCCAGTAAATTGGGCTTGTAATTACTGCCAAAAGTCAGTGTGTATATATATATATATATACACACACATATATATATACACACACATATATATACACACATATATACATATCTATATCTCCAAAGCATGTCAGAACACAAAACACAAGAGCCACTACACCCACCTGTTTTCTTTAAGCACAGCATGTACCAGTCTTTCACCTGCAAAGTTTTTCTCGTTCTTTTAAAATGCAACTTGTAAAGTCCATAGTGTTGAACACGTGCAAACAGATCTGTCTGTGTCAGCTTTTAGGGCAAATCCTCCTTAAAGTTTATAATACATGCTTTTGACTGTGTCAGCAATACAGAGTTAAAGATTTCATTCTGGTTAGCTTATCAAAAAGATACCTTTGAAATTTAGCTATTGCTATGTGTAGATAAGGACTCATCATCTTATATCTATGACGTGTTACATCTTTTTCTGTTCTTCCTCTTTCTTGTTCGCATCTTTTGCTTTGTTCTTATACCAGCCTGGTCTTTGCCCCAGCTCTTTGGTGCAGGCCAGAAGAGCTGAGTGCTGGTATGAACAGAGACTGACTGACTGAAATAAGCTGACTGAGGCCTTGTGAATTCTGCAGCAGTGCCCTGTGCAAAGCCAAGGAAAAGCAAGTTGAGGTTAGTTGATACAAGATATGGAGGACAGGCTTAGGTGCTCTGAGGGGCAGTGAAACACTTAATGCTGCCTCCATTTGGGCTGATTTGACATGTTGGGGGTTGTCAGAATAAACACTCTAACTGGACAGGGCTTCTTGGTGCAAACTTGGTTTTAGAGGCATGGGCAGATATTTCAGTAGTACCTCTGGCTTATTTTTGTCATCCTTTGCGACTGTACCGGGAAATAAGTTGGGAATCTATTTGGTCTTATCTCCCTCACTTTTCCTTGCCTATTGTTAGTAGGATAGAGGAGACAGTCAGAAAGAAGCTGGTGGGAAAGCAAAATGGATTTGTTTAGGTGAAGGGCTAGATTAGTCTCTTTATCCTTCTGATGAAGAAATTATTTCCAGCAGAGAAAGGCACAGAATCACAGCACTGATGCTATGGTTTGGATTGGGAGGGACCTTTAAGGTCGTCTGTACTTGGGCAGGGACACCTCCAACTAGACCGGTTTGCTCAAAGCCCCATCCAGCCTGGCCTTGAACACTTCCAGGGATTGGGCATTCACAACTTCTCTGGACAACCTGTGTCAGCACTTCACCACCCTTGAGTTTCTTCCTAGTATCTAGTCTAAACCTGCCCTCTTTCAGTTTAAAGCCATTGCCCCTTGTCCTGTCACTACCTGCCTTCATAAAAAGTCCCTCTCCAGCTCTCTTGTAGCCCTCCTTTAGGTACCGGAAGGCTGTTTTAAGGTCTCCCTGGAGCTGAACAACCTTCTCTGGGCTGAACAATCCCAACTCTCTCATCCTGTCTTCATAGAAAAGGTGTTCCAGTCCTCTGGTCATCTTTGTATCCCTCCTCTGGACCTGCTTCAACAGGTCAGTATTGTTTTTGTGTGGGGGACCCCAGAGCTGGATGCTGAACTCCAGCTGGGGTCTCACAAGATCTCTGTACCTTGTACCCCTTACCTTTCAGCCGGACGGTGGAGACGCTTGGAACTGTCAGGGGGAAGGTTCAGACCAAAGAGACTCTTTTGGACAGTGAGTCCTTTTGGAAGCTGCACAAATAAGCTGCATTACTGACCTAAGCAATGGTTCATGCTGATGGCATGAAGTTCTTCCTACACCTGCTCTGAACCCATGGTCAGTGCAGGTCCTACAAACCGTAGCCTGGGATCCATGCTGATGAAAGGCATCAGGAAGGCTGATGGTTAGAGGGAATATCTGATACCACTGCCAGATGCAGATTTCACTTCTCCCTTGCACTGGAGGAATCATGAAACAAACCAAAATTCAGATGAGCATCTAAGACCAGAATCTAAAGTTGAATAAAAGACAGTGCCATGATTTTTAGGAGGAATTTGTCTGGATCTTGGAGAGACGGTTTTTAGTTTCATTACTGAGCAACAGCTTAGTCCTTTCTAAAAAATCTTCTTTGGGCTCTAACTGATGCAGGACCTGTTGCTGAGAAACCTTAGCCAAGAACAATTGAGTCTTATTGCTATTTGTGGGAAGGCCTTGTGGGCACCCAATAGGACTTAATTGCCATGACTTGACCTCCCCTGGACCTCCACTCCTGACACCAGCCTTGGCCCTAGGAGCATCATTAAACTGGGGTGGTCCTGGCCTGAGATACATGAGAGCCTGTAGGCTGCCCTGAGCTCTGTCTTCTGCATTTTTTTGAGGCTTTAACTGCACTTCTGAGATTGGCCTTGGACCCAGCTTGTCACTTCAGCCATACCTGGGGAACTGAAGTCATCCACAGCAGCATAGCCTGTGATATCACTCATCTCTCAGAAAGAAATCACATCAGTGGCTCAAATCCAATCTGATCAAGGATTCCCTGGGAGGTTCTCAGTTCTGCCTGCAAAGGATCTCTTGCCTTCTTCCCCCCAAACAATTCCAGATCCCATTCTTTACTTTTTTTTTTTTTACTAGTGCTATCCTAATACTTTATCATTATATCAATCTTCCCATCACTTATATCCTTCAATGCTGCATTTTTTTTTCTTGCAGACTCACCACATTTCTTTTATTCCTGTGTTACCAAGTTTCCCATTTGCACCAGGTAGTTTATGCTCCTCCACACTCTTGTAGTGTCTGTAGATCTGCTGTGGTACATATTTCTCTGTGCCTTGCTCAACAGTTCCCCAGTCATATTTGTACAGCTTTTTCACTAAGCATAAAAGATATTTTAAGCCAAGTAACACAACAAATGAATCCTGAGCAGAAAAACCCATTTTTTCCTTGGTCTTGTTTTCTACCTGCATGCATTTATTTTAGACACAATGTTTTAGCAGCAGTGTTAATCAAGTGCATTATAAAGAATCTTCCTAGTGTAAATAGGGTAAACTGGAGTGGCTGGATTTTTGTGTGGCAAAAGTGGAACGGCATCATGCAATGAGAGAAGATGAAGATGAAGTTCAATATTTTACTGTGCAAAAGGGGAAGTGGAAAAAGCAGACTATTTTGTATATCACTGGGGATCACTAGGTATTGTCCTCTCAAGAGTTTTCCCCTCTAGCCCTTTTTTTGTCAGGATCTGGCTACTATACTTCAAGTTGGATCAAACTTTCTTGCCCTTAAATGTTGGCACAGTGCTCTGATCTTCACTTGTGTGTGTACTTGTTCATTTACTTTCTCTCCTTGCTAAACAACTCTGCCCAAAATTTTTATCTTAAATATGTCCGGGTAGGCTTAAATATGCCCAGAAGGCAGGCACTGTGAGTACATCTGCTGGCTTTCCTTACAATAGCTTCCCACAGAAGCCTCATTTTGGCTTTTTTCTCCTGTTGCTGTTCCAACCAGCATGTTCCTGCAGATGTCACTGGTGCTACACGATATTTTTAAACCTTGCAAAGCTGTGGGTTTTTCAAAAGGTGCCATTTATGTGTACAATTCTACATGATACGACACCAGCACCTTTCTGCTAAAACTGCCACCAGATCTGCTGTATTACAGCTAATATTTACTCTGCTGCAGAAAAGATTAGGGGAAGGGCTTATTACCTTGGCAAAGAAAGGAAGACTTTAGTCACACAGATAATCATAAGTCACCACAGAACTTCTTCCTGAGTTGCTCTGCATAGAAATCATCCTGTGCTCAGAATTTAAAGCAGCGCTTTATGTCACCCATGGAAAAGGAGACAGTCCCAGTGAGCTGAGAGCAGGTCCTCAGCATTGGCTTGTCGGAAAAAGTGCCCTCTCTTCTGATGTAGAAGTTTTTTTCTCATTAAGCTATTTAAGCTATTCTACTTGTGGGCTGCTGCTGAAGAAGTCCATCTCTCCTACCCTTCTTGCTGCCCTTTGTTAGCAGCTTACTTCTGGGTTATCTTCAGTTACCAATGAAACTGCAGCTCTGGACATGAGTACTTGGATATGTTTCTCAGTCATTTCCTATGGATCAGAGCTTTAGCTTTGCTAAAGTCACTGGAGATTTACCTAGACAGCCAAGTTGTGCCAAACAACAGCAGAGTAGGCTTTTGCCTGATCCGTATAGTGATCAACTGCAAGGGGATCTGCTCAGCAGAGTTTTTGGGGATGGAGAACTTCCCCAGTAAGACAGATCTTGGTTCTAATGCTTTCCCTGGCATTCTAAAGGTCTGAGCAACTTTAACTCTGTCTTGAACCACTCGTATGTGGAAAACTGTTTGTAAGTGTTACAATTTGTGGAGCTGCCCACTGGGACATTTACATTCAGCTGGTTCTGCTGCTTTTGACAAGTAGAGCCAATCCTCAAGTATATATAAAGACAATATGTCAGTGCAAATGCTTTCTTTATAGGACATGAGCCAAATTATCTTCTGGAATAAAGCCAAGGAAGTTAATGGGTATAGCCTCTGAAGTTTAAGGGTTTATATTATTTGTATTCTATTTCTGTAATAATTTCTTGTGTATACAGATCAATAATTTTTCAGCTTGTTCTACTAATGCCATCTCAGGTTAACTCACCACCTGACTTTTGTGGTACTATACTGACACTCTGTTTCTTTTTCTGTTCTCTATTGCTGGGTTGTTCACACTAGTTAATGTCACAATATAATTTTTCATTATTATACATCAGGTATAATGAGAGCAAACTCCACTGGCCTCTGACTCACCTCCTCTTACAGCCTTGCACCTGGTGGTGTGTCCCTCCTCTTTACCGTGCTGGAGGTACTGGAATTAGAGTGCTCTGAGAACCTGTATGTAAATGCTTGTAAGCTTTTTGTCTTGACAAATGTCTCTTGAATCTGAGATGTTTATTCAAAGAAACGAGCTAGTTTTATACACTTTTCCAAGACCCACTCTTTCCTGATATGCTATTTTTCACTAAACAGCCTATCACACATTGCCGTGTCAGCAACACACTTTCTTAATAGTCTTATATGGAGGTGATCACGCGCTGCCCATCTGTCCTGCAGCTTCCAGCAGGCTCCTCTCCGCAGGGCCCTGCCATGTGGCATCTCCTTCCCCAAGGTCAGGTGGAGACAAGCTTCTTTGCCCTGTCATGGCATTCTGCAGGCGCATCCCGCAGCCCACAGCTCAATTCATCCTATCTTCTCCCACAATCTAGCATGCAGATTTACATCTTCCTTGCTACTTGAATCTAAGAGCATATAAGAGACTAAAGAAAGGGGAGTTTAAACCAAAGCAAAGTGATGATTTCGTATTTTTCTGAGATTCTTCCCCTGTCCAGAGCTTAGGCCCTAGCCCTTGTGCAAGTTATTTCTTGTGAAGTCAGAGATTTGTTGCTCCTTGGTAATGTGGGATGGTATATCTGTACAGGCAGGAAATCTGAACCAAATGGGGGATGTGAGGAGGAGTAGTTCTTGCCTACTGAAACAGCAAACAGACAAAATACACCTCTGGTTTTGGTAAAGACCTCGAGCCATATTTAAGTGTCTCAGCTCACATAGTTTCTTAGATGTTAGAAAGGATCTGAGTGAATCAATTACCATAGAGAGATGTAGCAGATTTTTTGGATGTATTTTTCATGAGAAAGGGAACCAATAGAGGGACAGGTATGATTCAGTGCTATGCTATATCTAGTTCTGGGCTGGAAAAGCTCTGAGTGTTTGAGTCTTTCTTTTTTTTCTTTTCCCCTCCAAATTTACTAGATCCTTTAAAAAAGGATGCTAGTAACCTGAGTGTAGTTTACTAGATTGCCCATTAAGAAAATGGGCCTTTTTTCCCCATTTTTGACACGTCAGCTTTACACAGAGGTAAAAGTGTGAACTGAACTTTTGCACTGCTGATAATATTACAGATTTCTGGCCAGGTTGGGGAGAGGGGACTGCCTCACCCACAGTGGAGCAACTTGAAGTCTTTCTGTACTGATTAGTATTCCTGGAGTGTGTTTGTTTATTTCTTGGACTTAAAGCCGTTCTCTCCTCTCCTTCCTTCCCCTGATCCTCCCAAGACAAAAATAATCATTTTAAGAGTTCTTGTGGGTGCTTTCTGACGGACCTTGCTGTTAAGATCTTTTCATTTTAGATTGTCTTTCTTTCTTGCTTCAGGCCATTAGCCTTTGCCTTGTCCCCTTTGACTGCCCTGCATAATTCCTGCCTCTCCGTGGCTCTTCCCAGTTCAGATTTATTAATTGAAAGGGAAGCTGCCACTGTGGCACCTGAAGGGTTTCTGGCTGAGCCTGAGGAGGGGCAGCAGCCTGCAAAGAGAAGTGGCTGCCTGGTGGCTCTTGCCATCAGCTGTGCTTTGCTGACAGCCAGGGCACTTAGCTTCCAATTTAGCTTTTCTAAGAGGCAAAAAGCTCTACAGCTCCACAGCTGTGAGGCAAATTTGAAAGCTGTGCCCTGCCCCAGAGAGAGGAGGGCAGAGGTGTGAGGTGGGCAACAGAGAACCAAAGGAAGCACTTTTGAGCTGGGTACCCTGAGCACAGGCACCTGGATAGCCCAAACTGCAGGGTCTCCAATTCTAAATTATCTTTGCAAATAATAACAAACATCGAGGGCACACACTTCGTTTGAGTCCTTAGGCTGCCCCATCACCCTTACATTTTTGAGGTATATGAAGATGCTGCAGCCCGTTTTCTCTGCTGAGCATTATTTCCCTCTCCACTTCAAGGCTCCAGTAACAGGAGCTGCTAGTCCTTTAAAGCTTCTTTTCTTTCCATTTTTTATTACTCTCATCTTTAACTGCTCTGGACATCTCCTCAGTGCAGGGGAAAGCAAAGTTCTCTTTCCATCTGTGTGGTTTCATTAAGGGAACAGAAAGAAAAAGCAAAACTACAAAAAACCCTACAAACTTTATTTACAATAAAAGATGTGATAGAAGAAAGTAAAAGATGACTAAACACTGAGAAGAGAAAGTTAAGTTTCTCTGGAAGTGAGGGAAGAGGAAAGGAGGCTGATGGGAGATGTTACTGCTCTTACAACTACCTGAAAGGAGGCAGTGGTAAGGTGGGTGTTGGCTTCTTCTTCCAGGCAACTAAGGATAGAATGAGGGCAAATGGCCTCACTTTGCACCAGGGGAGGTTCAGGCCGGATATTAGGAAAAAAATTCTTCACTGAAAGAGTGGTTAAGCATGGTAAGAAGCTCACTAGGGAAGTGGTGGAGTCACCATCCCTGAAGTGTTCCAAAAAATGGGTAGATGTGGCACTTTCTGGTATGCTTTAGTGGACATGATTGTGTTTGGTCAAGGGCTGGACTTAATGATCTTGGAGGTCTGTTCCAATCTTAATGATTCTGTAAGATCTGAAAAATAAATCAAAATACTAGATGCAAGCCTGTTTATGTTTCACAATATTTGTGATTATTGTGCAATATGTGACTAAAGCCCCACTGAAGGACAACAAAATGGTGGAGTGCAGTTATCCATACAAACTTTAAATATTGTGGGATGCATTCCTTAGTCATACAGATAAAATTGGTATGACATCATTTGATTACTCCTTGTTATAGTGGCCCCCTACCTCAAAAATGGTAACGAAGGGTCCCCAAATTGAAGAGATGTCTGCAATACAGAGAATAAACTATCTCCAAAGCATGAACGTTCACATGAATGCAGACTGCCTTTGCAAAGTTGGCTCAGAGCCACATTTAGTCATGACAGTTCTAAAACCTCACAACTTTTTAATAATATGAAGTTTAGACTTTTATCTGCATAAGTTTAGTAAATATTGATCAGATTAATCATGATACAGTGACACAGGGAGCTTATGTTTCTATTTTAAGATCTTACTTTTTAATAATATGAAGTTTAGACTTTTATCTGCATAAGTTTAGTAAATATTGATCAGATTAATCATGATACAGTGACACAGGGAGCTTATGTTTCTATTTTAAGATCTTACTTTTTAATAATATGAAGTTTAGACTTTTATCTGCATAAGTTTAGTAAATATTGATCAGATTAATCATGATACAGTGACACAGGGAGCTTATGTTCTATTTTAAGATCTTAGGTGAGCTAAGAGTTTAAGGTGATTTAAGGATTTTAGATCAGTAGAAAATAATAAATGGCGTTTAAACCTTTAACACAGCTTAGCTGCAGATTTGCAGGCCCTCACACATTTAAAGAAAATCAAGTCTTCCTCATGCAGCAGAGTTTGTGTAAAATCCAGCAGGTTTCAAAGCTGACTTGGTTACACATTATGTCCCTCTCAAAGTGTTCAATGCCACTGAAATTACTGTCACCCAAAGTTTAATTTTTTCCCCTCAAACACTCATGAGTTTGGGGATGCTGTGAGCAGTGTTCTTACAGCTTGGTCTTGCAGTGTCACCCTTGCAGATAAACTGTATGTGGCATCTAATGAGCCTTTCTGCTCCAAACTCTTTCCACCTTCCATGAGAGGGGTCAGCTGGGAGAGGAGGCTGACAAGGCCTGTGGCACCACTTCATATACCTACAGGATAATTTGGTTGGAGGGCACCTGTGAAGGTCATTTAGTTCTAGAGAACACTTTAAATGTGTAAACAAGTCAACAGGTTTTACGGTTTTTTTTAGTAATTTCTTTTCTGTGTGTCAGTTCTGATTCTCCGAGGAAGTGAAAGCAGAGGAGGTAGACTGCTACAATCCACAACTGTTTTCCTGTGTGAGAGACTTCTATAGCAAGAGAGATTTTAAATGGAGGGAAATGTTTCTGAGACAGCAAAATGGGGTACACCACAGTGCAGCACTTACCTTCCCCTCACACCCTGCTCCATCAGAACAAGACAAGGGCTTTTAATGACCAAGTGGATCCTGTCAGCAGCCAGCAGCAACTCCTGCCACTAGCACAATTAATGGCAATGCTACTTTTGTGCTAGTTTCTTAACATGAACTAATTTGAATAATTTGATTTGAAAGTTCAGAGCAAGTGTTTTATGTAAATCTATAGCAACGGTCTGAAAATCATTCAGCGGGAACTGAGGAAATCTTCACTGAGAGTCTTCAAAGTGACACTCTGGTCACTTTGTTGGACCATCCTTTCTCACATACCTGCAGCTCAGCCTGAGTTGTAGTTAGCTTTCTGTGTCACAACTCTTGTTGGAAACCCTTGCTTGAGCTGCAGATCTTTTGCAGCTCCTTTTCCTTCTAGCCTGAATTTACTTTTGACCACTTTGTATGTATAGGTTCCGTGCCAGTGCTTTTTATTTTAGCTGGGTCTCTTTTCCCCAAGCTGCTTCTCACAGACACATCCCCAGTCAGCCAGCCTTTGTTAGGCTGAACAGCCAGACATCTCACATCCATTTTCCTAACCTTCCCACTGACCTCTCTGTGCCTCTTCCAGCTGGAAGGTATCTCCCTGAAACATGGGTGACCAGGATTGTAGCAATTTTCCATATGGTATCACCTGGGCCTCGTACAAAGACATGAATGCTTCCCTATTTTTGCTAGAAATACCTCCCCTGCTGCCCTCATAGTTCCCTTTTCAAAAAAGGAAATAAAGTGAGTCTGGCAAGGTCTACCTTTAGTAAACCCATGTTGCATTTTATCCCATATTGCTTTTACCTCTGCATCATTAATTAGACTCCCCACTGAACGCTATTTTAAAGCCTAGCAAGCTATTCAAGTGGCTCTAATAGACCTGTAAATATGGGTCAGTTTTTTCACCTTCTTAATTGGAGGTCATACCCTTGTTCCCCAGTCCTATGGCTCTGTCCACAACCTTATTATTTTATCAAAGAGACTTGCTAACAGACTTGAAAAATCTTGTGGCAAAGCTTTTCTAATTTAAGGCAGGATATTATCTCATCCTTCCTATTCTAGCATGCTGGTCACCTTTGTCTTAGGGAAGCTGAACATTTTCTTTATATTCAGTATTTAGTTTGGCTGACTTACCTGCACTTCTGTTCTTTCAAATTAATGACTTTACTTATAAAACTGTTTTTCCTGTGTTTCCCATTTAATTTAAGCTGAGCCAGTTTGTAATAACTCCTTAAAAGATGTTTTCTTTAATCATCTGTCCTTTATAGTGACTCAGATATGAATCAAATCAAGTCCAGACTGTGATCCTCTGAATGAAGGCTGCTGAGGATGAGGATGCTTGTTGGTCATCTCAGTTAACGATATTGTCAGACCATATTACCATTACAAGCATTTGTTTGCTGACCCACATCTAGGCTCTCACAGTTTGCCATAATGACATTTCTGACAGCATTTAGCTCTCTGACAGTCTTAGTGAGATTGTTGGGCGTAATTAAATCTGGTGGTGAAATTTAGTGTCTGATCATTGAAAAATGCCTTTGCCTCCCAAAAAGGTTGTTTCG
>VYZQ01031104.1:39948-107862 GCA_013400655.1 Mystacornis crossleyi | reverse complement strand
TTTTTTTTTTTTTTTTTGTCCTCAAGCTCTTCTTGTATATTGGTGCCATCATTTTTTTTTTAATTATAGCTTTCTTTCTTCTCATATGACTTCTTCATAAAGTCCAGGGTATTTTTTATATTTCATGGTGAAATTTGGTGGTCTCAAGAACAACAACAACAAAAAAAACCCCCAACCCCAAACTGTATTAATCTCAGAAATAATATTGCACTCTTTAAAATAAGCCATTGCCATGGATTTTGGAAAAATTAGTGATGCCCAATGTATTGTATAAACTTAGAAGTGCTCTCAGTTGTCAGAGTGGGTTTCTTTAATTTATGGCTTTGATTAGCTATTTTTCGGTTTGGAGACATAGGGAAAATTTGGGAAGAGTGCGAGCCCATAATGAATGGCCAGGAGAACACATTTTTCTAAAACAAAAAAGCCTCTAACCAGACTATTCTATAAGCAAATGTGCCCAATGGAGATAGTCCAGACAACTGCACCTGGACACCACCTGGATATAATTAAGGTCCCAGAATGGAAGATGTGTTAAAATAGATGCCAGGAAATTTAACACTCTCCCTTCTTTATTCATCTGCTGCAAAGGGATGGCATAGATAGTGCAGTACAATGGACCCATAGGACTCTGGATATCTCTGAGGAAGACTTTTTTTCTTCTTTTAGGTTCTGCCTAAAATGTCTGTATGCATTGGATTTTCTTGACCCTACAAGCTGCAACCACACACCAAGGGTATTTCTGTGGCTTACACTGGCAGTGCAAGAACGAATTACTTTGGGTCTCTCCCATGCTCATATTCACAGGCCACACTCAGCCCCTGTGGGTTTCCTATTCTCCTTGAAAGTGTTAATTCTTCTTAAAATTGCACTCATATAATTTCTTTCTCTCACCCATTACTGACCATGGGTTTTTTTTCCAACGTGTTGTTCAGTACTAAACTTCAGAAACGCAGCTTTCATATGCTGCTTTATTATCCCTAGGTGAAGAAAATGCAGGCAAGTCTGCAGATATTTAAATCTGGTCTACTCAGAGACCAACTTGGTTGAAATGAAATGTAATGCTTTGCCTGCAAAAAAGTGAAGGGAAAAAATAAGGTTCAGCTATGCAGAATACAACAATCAGTTAGTTAAAATCTAACATAGTGCCTTCATTAAATGTTAAAAATCTCTGTTGAAGCAGTATTAGAACAGCAGGGTTGTGAAGAGCCAGAGATAAATAATGACTCAGAGCAAATAGGGCCCAGCAGGAGAAATGAGGTGTTTCACCTTATTGTGATCAGAAACTGTCCTTATATATGTTCTAAATTACCCCTAATCCCATTATTATTATCATTACATGTGACCTTGCTATGTTTCTCTTGTAAGAATAAATGGGAAAAAAGGAAGTCCGAGTGAAGACTTTCTACATATTATCATTTTATATTAATTTTGTAGAGGAACTTGGGACAGGAGTCTGTTGCAATAGACAATGCACAGGGTGACTTGGTCCCTGATTGACTTTCTCATACTGTAAGCCACAAGAGAGGGAAAAAGGAGGGGCATGCAATCAGATATTATCATGATTTGCACAACTGGAGGCTGACAGACAAGCTGGACTGCAGTTTAGCTGTGCTAGGTGCTTTATAATCACAGAATGATCTGGTCCTTGCCTGAAAAAGAGTTACCAGCCTTGATGTGCAATAGAATGAAATGAAATTAGTGCATCAAAAGCATCTCAGCCATCTGCGGTGCCTTATCAGCCATCAGAGATTCTGGAAGAAGCGAGTCTTGAAGAGGGATTTAGGATGGTGGATCACACCCATTTTATCTGTCTGTTGTTGGACTCAGTATTGTTCCTCATTAACAGAATTTATGGTAATAAATAATTATGTGGTGATGTATAGATAAGGGCAGTAGCAATGCTAAAATCCCTGCAAGCCTGCAGGGCCTTCTGGTCCTTTGCTCACCTTTGGGGCTTGAATCTCCATGATGCCAGAATTTTGGTGATTCATCTTTGCTGGAGGAGCTGGAAACAGCTTGGGGACACTGTGAGTGACCGGTGTTGTGGTGGGGAGATGGTGCTCCACGAGGGAGGATCAGCACAGAAGAAGGAAAGAGGAGAGAGTAGTAGGTTCATCTGCCTCTTTGGCTTGAATGGGAAGTAAAGCAGACAAAGGAGCTTCCCTTAGGGAAGTGAAAGCAGGCAGAAGAGGTCTGCAGTTTGGGAGGCCTGTCTCTGGCACAGCAAAGGACTGTGAGGCAGGAAGTGAATTTGAAATGGGGACCAGTGTAAGGGAAAGGTAGATAGCTAGAAAGGTGTTGTGAAATCTGTTTTGAGTACACACAAGAAGAAATATATATCTTGGATTTTATCTCTGAGAAATACTACTGTAATCTATGTAAATGATGATTAATTCACTCATATAGAGTTGTTTGTGTTTTAAAAATAAATTGAAGTGACTTTAAATATAGACAATGACTACAGGACAGGAAAGAGGGTGGTGGTGTTTCCCATCATAGGGGATAAATGCTGAGCATCTTCACACATAAGATGCCTGTGTAAAAAAGGGAACCCATCTTCTTTCTTTGTGTGGAAGTATGGCTCTATTCCCAGCCAAACATGCATGGTAGAAGTGAAGTTAGAATAAAAGAATATCGAATCAACCGCAGAAAAAGAACACAGGCAAAAATAAGTCTTGAAATGTATATATTTGGGCAGAGTATGAATGTTTAAAGGATATTAATATACCCTCTGAGAGATGAGGAAAGGTTCTGCCATCTCCTATTATCTGGCTTAGTAGGCTGAATAAGTGAATAATTCAGAGAGCAAAGTTTCTCCAATGAATGAGTCACCTAGACTCCAAACTATTAGCATGCAGCCAAGGCACATTGAAAAAGCAGAGTTCATCCGCACTGGTTTTAGTAACTGCTCCACTCAGTGGGGAAATAAATCAGTTTTTCCTCAGTTAACACAAGATCTGAATAACCATCAATTCCCTCCACAGTATCTGCAGCACAAATGGTATCACAGATGCTTGATTGTAGGTATAAATTAGCATATTATGCCCATAGGGGGAGGCTGGATGATGATGGCTTAGTAGCTGAAGCCTGCTGGCCTCTGGGAAAGTGCAAATGTAATGTCAGATGACTCAGTCCGCCAGGTGAGCAAGAGAAGCTGTGCCTCCACAAAACAAAAAGGTGAAAAATGAAGACAAATTGTAGAGTAGTGTCTGTGGTCATAGACATAGTGCTACCCGAGATCCATGCTTACTGACATTTAGAGGCAGGGAAAAGCACCTTTGGAACTCACACTGATACAAAGGAAAGATTGAGAAGTACCTGGGCAAAGTATCACTGCATGGATCTTTCCTCTTAGGTACTGGCCCTTCCTGGAGGAAGGGAAATGACAACTACTTGGAAATCTTATGAGTTAAAAGGAATTGTAGGAACTATTTTTGCAAATTCAGACCTCCATCTGTAGGCAGTATCCATTACTGAAAATCCTGACATAGTTTAAAAGCAAGAGAAGGGACCAAACTCACTACACAACTCTGGTTGGGCCACTGACTTCTTTCCTGTAAGTTTATTCCTCTTGTATTTCCCCACAGCAGGTTTTCCTCCCTGTCTTTTTTTTTGTTATTCTCATCATTTTCGTTCTTGCCACCCACATTTTTTCTCTTTTACAAAGAAGAATTTGATTCCTATAAATCTTCCATCCCTCAACACCTCTCTCCTGGTGGTCTGTTGTTCATGAGGCAGCATCTGCACAGTGCCAGGTGGGATCCTTTGTCAGCAATTGACAGGAGATGCTGCTGGTAGCTATTACGCACATGAAAAGGAAGACGATGCCGAAAGGAGGTTGTTAGAGTACCATGCGACTCTTTCCTCATGTGGGGAGGACAAGTATACAGATTTCTCCTTCACTGCCGCCTGCCAGCATGTAGCTGTCAATTACTGCCGGTGCTTTGACACCCGAGCAGCAGCCTGGCCTCCTCCTCCTCGGCCATCCCTGCCTCCTCTGCTGCACAGAGCTGCCTCTCCAGGTTAATGAGGTGCTGGTGTAATTTTGGCACCCACCTCTTGTGCTGACAGCTGTGCCCCGGCTCCAGGAGTCCTGGCATGTTACCACCACTGTCGCTGACCCGGGCCCCTCGCTGGAGCTGCTGCACACCTAGCAGCAGCTGGTTTCCCAGGGGTTTTCCCCTGTTAGGCTTGGGGATGGAAGACAGCAGCAGTAGCCAACACTGTTAAACAAGCAACTTGTGTGAGAAAGTTTTTCTCGCAGACTGAGTCGGTCCACCTTTGCTGCAGCTGCTAAGTGAGGTGTGGAAAAGTGGAGTCCATTCTCCTTCTCTTTAACCTCCACACATGGAACAGTTGTGGGCGCGCTGCGATGGGAATAGCTCCCTGATGTGGTCAGGGGCACATCCCTCTGCCTGCCTGCCAGGGCAGCCAGCAGTGGTAGCTATGACCGTGGCAGTGGTAAGAAGTCAGTTTATAGTTATGAGATCGGTGGCATGTATTCCGGGAAAGGAGAGTTGCACCCGCAGACGTGCCTCTGGAAGAGGCTGTCCTGGTGCTGTCTCATCCAGGATAGGTTCAGCTCTGCTCATGTGCCCATGGCATCCACAAAACATTCACTGCTAGTGAGGAAACCACTTCCAGTATTTCTAGAACGTGATTCTTAGGAGGCATGAGGAGGGCTGGAGCAAGGCGGGAGCAAGGAGGGTGTCCCAGGCACTGTTGTGAGTGGCTCTAGCTGGAGACCTGCAGGGTTTCTGTCCTACCTCGGATCTACCATGTGGGAGGTGGAGGTGGTCATACTGAAGTCCTGTAAATGTCTTAAACCAGCCTGAGGGACTGAAATTTTACAAGAAGAGGGTTCCTCTTCTGTGGCTTGAGGTTGCAGGGGATTTCCTCTAACAGCAAATGTTTGCTTCTCAATTAGTTATTGATTATTTTTCCAATTCACTGACAGTCCTGAATGTCCTTGGAGCAACTGGGAAAGCTAGAAATAAAGCTACTATTTACCTTAATTAATGATCTGTGGTTTTTCCTCTCAGGGACTAAGAAACCACTTCTCAGCATTCATGGGTCATGGGTCATCCTCTCTCAGCATCCATGTAACTTATTTAAATGTTAGAGCTCTGATATCTACAGTGCAGCCAAGGCTAATGAAATTGGGAAGTGCCTTCCCATGTAGTTACTCCAGTCCTTCATCTCTAATGCACAAGGAATGACTCAGACGCACAGAGCCCTTCTCCCTCCTTTAAGACGGCATTTTTCCACCTACTGAGTATTTTTTTACTATTGTAGATCTTACGAGAGGAAGGATTGGTGTAGGAGTCCTGGCAAATTACCTTGCAGCATTTGTAATCAGTACTATTGCCAGTAAACGTGTATTCTTAGAAATACTGGGCTGTTGCTGCATAAGGGATCTTACAGGCAAGGGTGATGATGAAGAGTCTCTTCGTAGTGGGAGAGCTGAGCCGGCACGGCTGCAGAGCACACCATCACAGTCACAGCTCAAGGGCTGAGCTTCAGAGGGAGGAAGGTCGGGTGGAAAGGCCACTGAGGCTGAGCTAGGGCTGCCCCAGGCACTGCTAGTGAGCGGAGACTGCTGCCTGTTAACTCGCCTGCCATCACTCCTTCACAGGAACTTTTGCTAGTACAGCTAATCCTGCTCTGGGGATTTAACAGGAATAAAAAGCAGGAATAAAAATGTCACTGCTTAAACCAATGTGGTTGCACAGATAGAGGTTTCCAGTGCAGACTTAGCCTCAGGTCAGTTTTTTAAGGGTAGCTCTTGTCATCGTTTACACTAAAGCTGGACTGTTGGGGGAAAGAAGTCAGAGAGGTTGCAGCATCACCGACCCTTTGATTTTGCCTGTTTCCCTGTACTCACTATTTTGGAGATGAGGTTCCAGTGATGGGCAGATACCAGGAGAATCACAGCATCTGCCTTTTATTTTTTTTCAGTTCCTTGACTGCAGCTGGAAGATTTACAGGCACAATTGTGAGGTTTGAAACGAGGAGATGGAAAAACACCAGCAAGAAAATTTCACTCGTGAGGCTACTCCCCACCTTTTTTTTGTGGTTTTGGGGGGCCAGAGGCATCGCGATGACCTTCTCCTTCAGAAATACTCTCCCCCTCGCAAAAGTGTTTCTGCCCTCATTCTTCTGGCAGTTCCTGCTTTCCCCTGACTGACCTACGACTCCCCAGCTGCCTTCAGGAGCGCACAGGTTTGGTGCTGGAAAGCGAGCCCCGGCAGTCCCTTAGGGTGCGCTCTCACCAGCCCGGCAGTTCTCTGCACGCCGGCTTCTTTCCCATAACGGAGGCAGAGCATCTGTAATGCTCCCGAGTGGTGCCTGCAGCCGGGATCCCACGGTTCGGCCGGGTGGATGCGGCCACTGGATGTCACTGTTGTTCCGCGGAAACTCTCCGAAAGCCACGGGCGGAGAAGCGATGGTGGCTATGGGGTGGCGGAGCACGGGTTTTCACACCCACTGCGGGATCTACTGCAGTGGCTCCGAGCAGCCCCGTCACACAAAAGGTCCGTATGGATTCTGGGAGGGTGAGGTACGGATACTATGGGTGTCGGTGCTGTGCATTGTTTGTGAAAGCTACTTATTGATGATGGAAGGAAACAGTGATGAAATTAGCAGGATCCCCCAGCAGTAGTTTTAGAGTGTCTTTGACATTTCCTGTGGCTGCTCACTTAATGGAGTCATAGAATCATGGAATGGTGGCTGGAAGGATCTTTAAGATCATCCCGTTCCAACCCCCTTGCCATGGGCAGGGACACCTTCCACTAGACCAGGCTGCTCAAAGCCCCATCCAGCCTGGCCTTGAACACTTCCAGGGATGGAGCATCCACAGCTTCCCTGGGCAATCTCTTCCTGTGCATCACCCCCCTCACAGTAAAGAGTTAATCTCTTCTCTGCATGCAAAGGTCTGAGGGCAGCGGGAGTCCAGCCAGGACGAGAAGGCCGCATCTCATGGATGCATCAGGGCTGAGCAGCAGGATGCCAGGAAGGGAGCCAGGAAAAGCACATCATCCCCAGCCTCCACTCACTTCCTGGGGCAAGCAGGGCATGTGGAAAGCAGCATGTCACCGCTCTTGCCCAGGTGAGCAGCTGGGGTGCAACTGGGCTGCTCAGTTAGGGAGCTGGGAAGTGTCCTCAGGTGCTCCCAGCGCAGACAATGTTTGTCAAACACCAGTGAGCCCAGAACAGTGGGTGTGTCTGGAGGGCTTGATTGCAGACAGTACAATGTTAGGCAAACCTGCGAATACTTCTGCTTTGTCTAGAGCATTTAGGCCACAGCAGACTGTAGGGCAGGGCAAGCAAAGAGACAAAGTAATTTTTTCTTTTTTCCTCCTCTCTAATACTTGTGTTGAACAGAACCTCCTCATAGACGAAGACTGATTCCCAGATCTGAGAGTCCAAAAGAGAGCTGTTGAGCGTTTGTGTTTTAGGGAAGGTTTTTTCTCCCAGTTGCCAGTCTGGCTTTAGATTAGCTCTGTAGGGATGTCAAGGTTTGTCTTCTGTGAAATGTCCTACCTTTCTTAAGATATAAAGTGAGCACCTGTTGTTTTCCTACTAAATCTTCACTGATCAAACTTCCAAAAGTGTTTCTAGCAAAAGAATTTATTTAAATGCTAAGAAAAGATATCTGTACAATTAATTACTTGTATGAATCTTCAGGGAGTCACAGGCTTTTCCAGAAAAAAATGTTCTGGTAAATAAGGTAAAAAGTTGCAAATCAACATTGTACCTTAGGAGATATTCATTTTTTTCATGTTCCCTTTCACTGAAACCTCAACTAAATAAGATATCTGGGTATGTGACTAAGTCATTTGGATCTAATTCCCTTGGGTATCTGCAAACAAAGGACAGTCTCAAGAGTGACACTCTGAAGTGACCTTGATTGTACTTTAATAGTAGCAGTATTAAAAGAAGTGAGGTCATGCCAAGGAAAAATGAGGAGACAAAATTTAGGATTAAAAATTGAAGCTGGCTACAAGAAATGAATGGAAACATCCAGCACCTAGCAGGTGACCTAATATATTTGGTTAAGTGGTCATCTGTGGACTGTGCAGGCATCCCCCAGTTAGTGTTAATCCCCCAGAGGGGCTCCTATGGCATAATGAGGCAGTCAGGATATCCCAGCTCACGTCCAGAAACAACAGAGCCATTCCTCAGTGTGTGGCCCAAATGCCTACGGAGGAATAGTGACCTTCATGGATCCCACGTCTCTGTGCTCAGCCAACCCCCTGGCTGTGAGGTGCCCAGAAGCTTGTGCCAGTGCTGCACTGCCCACAGGCCTTGCTGAGAATCTTGGAAATAATTGGTGCTGATCTTGCTACTTGGCCTGTGGGTGAGGTCTGACTCTCTTCTAGATGGCTGTGAGAAAAGTGAGTCCTGCCTGTGTGGATTTGCCCTCCAGATGCTCTCTCTCACCTGGGGGCCTCTGTCCCCAGAGAAACATGCTTTGCCCCATAATTTTTGTAAACCAGGAGACTGCTTGAATCATGATGGGCCACTCTAATAGGAGGAAATACCCAGACTAGTGACTTCTTAAGCTTCTTTCTCCTTTGATCTTTTCTTCCTGGAGGCATTTATTTGATCTTAGAAGGACCTTAGGGCTACAGTCTGCCCTAGCAAAGATATGACAGAGAGCAGAGGAAAGATTTTGAGTCTTTTCTCCTGACTATTCCCCTACATAACACAGGCAAAATATTGACACGTTTCTCCCAGGAGCATAGGGGCAAGATGTAGCAAATCAGAGTGGAGATAAACTATGTGAAATTTCCGGGATAAAAACAGTAGGAAAAGGTTATGGCTCTGAGAGGTAGTACTTCTCAAAAGTACTGTATGGGTCTCAGGAGGCTTGGATTCGGGAGACCTGACAGCCGGTGTGAAACCATGTAAAGGCCAGCAGATTGCTTTGTTTCTCAGGTCTCCACCTGTGAAATAACCCCTGTCCCTTCTCTGTTTAGCCTTAGTGGGACTGTGGCTTTTCCAGGTAATACAGCAATGGAGTGAAGGGCTCTCACTTTCTGTTGGAGCCACTAGATGGGACCAGAGTAAAACAGTGAAAATAATATGACATATAGGCCAATAAAGAGATGTTATCTTTGACCTTTAAATCTAGTCTCAGGACTTAATCCAAATGCCAGTTTAGGCTTCCAGAGTTCCCTGCTAAAAATTAATCATCTTCTCTGCTTCTTCTTTTTCCTTCTTTAAAGTAAGCTTCATCTACATAGCTGGCATTTGCATTGCCTTGTTATAGGAACCAAATGGTGTCCATCTGTAGACATGAAATATGGAGGGGCCATTTGGACTGCTGAAGTGCTTCTCTTCCCTCACCACATTCATTCCTGAAAGCACTGAGAGGAACGTTAAATACCGGAGGGAGATCAGATGCAGACACAAATGGAGAAAAGCTGGAGAAAGCAAAATGAAGCACATCTTCATGTTTCCTTCCCCACGAGCTGTGGCTAGGGAAATAAAGCAAAACCAGGACTCCAAAACTGAACAACTGAAGGAAAGGCAGGAGTGAGGTTTGCAGTCTTTCCCCTGTTACTTTGCCCATCCCAAGCACTCCATTCCTCACCACACACCTATTTGCCATAGGCAGTGAGGGTGAGTCAGGCTGGGCAGGGTCCCTTTCCCCCGACCCTCTGAGGAGGGAAGTGCGCTGGCAGTGCTGCAGGTGTAACAGCACTTCCTAATTCACACCGCTGACAATCAATCAGAAACTGAAAGTAAACAACCTATTTACGTGTATTTTAAACACAGCTCGGTGCTCGGCAGCCTGATTATTTTGAGGAAGAGGTTAAAGCAGACACTGTAAGGCAAGGACCTTACATACCAAGCTCCAGCCCTCGGTGCATTAATATGGCTGAGTGGAGATACTAACATAACCTTACCTGTAATGGCATGAACACACCACTGTAATAATTCATTTAGAATGATGACACCTGAGACCTAATTTAAAACTCCTAGATGAATACTGTTCTCACATTCAAACCCCAAGGCTGCTGCAAACATACCTAAGAAATCCTAAGAACTATAGTGAGCCTAATTGAATTGGACTTAAATGGACCATTGAGGTGGCCTCACAGAGCTCTGGGGAATTTATATTGTCTATACTGTATCAGAATCACAGCTTGAACTGAATAACGGGTTACATACAATCATGTTACTGTAACTCATGCTTGAGGAAAGGGGGAAACCTTTTGCTATCAGCAAGGCTGTATGGAAAACAATTTCAAATCACTTTAAACCCGGTTGGCAACTACTTTGCCAATTATGGAGTCCTTTGGGAAAGGTGTGTGCTAGGGCTCGGGACTAAATGATTTATGTCAAGCGCCCCAGTCCCCGGAGGCACATACAGGAGGCTGGAGAGGAGGTGCTTGTGGCTAATTATTTCTCCTAAGAATACTTTAGCAAGGTAATTTGCGCTTGCAGATGAGTCACTCTACATGCTGAATATAACACAGGGAAAGCAGAGACTTCAGCGCTACAGCACACAGACAGATAAAAGCGAAAGGAACGGCATCTTCAGTCCTTAATCTCATATGCAAAATCCCAGCCCCCCGGCAGCCCTGCCTGCCCCTTCTGCCCCAAGGGCCCCTCACCAATGATGCTCAAGGGGGACCACAGACGAAGGCCAAGCAGAGCCTCATCCCCACACCTAATTACAGAAAGGAGCCCAGCGTTTAAAAGGCTGATAAAAGTGTGCACTTTCTGTGACTCTTGGTGGTGCAAATCTGCTGGCGGCTGGGCATGCAGGAGGGAAAAGCTCGGGCAAGCTGAAGCAGGTAGCAGCCAAACTCCTTCCCAGCGCTCCCTCCTGTGCCTCCCCTTGGTGCACTGGCAGTTTCTTTGCTCTTGTTGTCTAAAATCTCCTCACAGGTGCACTGTTGACACTGTGTTATAATTTATGAAGCTGCAGATGCCTGGAACACGTAATTCATTTTGCAGATGGCAAGTGTAAATTCTGCTGTTCCTCACATGCCACGGACTTGCCTGTTAATAAAAAGACTGACCTCCCAGATCCTGGCTACTTTGAGAGGTGTAGCAAATCCCTTCTGGATGTGTTGCCACCATGGTGTAAGGTGTAAATAGCATTGATCTTGCAGGTGATTCAAGCCTGATTTCAAGATCCCCACAGTCCCAACGCTCTGGGGTGTGAGCTTTGGGTTTGACTCAAAGCAGGGTGAATTTTGGTCAGAAGTTTGGGTTTGATGTGCTCCTGAAGCACACGTTAGAACGTTGTGCATGTTCTGAACGCTGCCTTCCAGATTTTCATCTGATTTTAACCCATATCTTACAGTTGAATTTTATTCAGGTCCTATCATTCACACTGGCTTTGGGATTTTGGGAGCAGTGAGAACATGGATTTGTGGCAAACACAGAGCTGCTATTCTTGATCTGGAGTTAGTAGAGATGCAGACACACTCTCCTTTTGAAAAATGCATTTGTGGTTATCTGCTGCTTTTAGCAGCTGAGGAGAAGAAAGAATGCTGAAAGTCCCTGTGGAAATGCCACTCAAGGCTTTTGAGCCCAGATGAGCCCCAAGCCCCCCAGCTGAGCCTGGGGCTCTGCAGAGCAGATGCTCTGGCCACGCTGGTGCCTGCTAGAGTGTGGCTGGGTAGTGAGCCACCAGGGCTGCAACCTGCACTGCAAGCTGCAGCACTCTGCATGGATCAATCTGCAGGAATATCCTAGGAAAGATGTGAAGCACCTTTCTTTCCTGCAGCAATATAGGCAGTAACACAGCTGCCATAGATGGAGAGGGGCCAATGGATTTGCTAACCCACAGCAAAGAGATGAGTTGTCCAACTTGTCTCAAACCGGGACAGTTGTGAAAGATTGAGTAGCTGAATTGACTGGCTTCAAAACAGCAATCTGACAAACCAATGGCTTTTGGGTAAGTCTAGTTTGTCCAAAAGATCTCTGGACTTCTAGTCCACACTCATGTGACAGCCTTCCATTGGGAGTGTGGAGCAAAATCCATTCTTGTTGACCTGATTAAGGCTCGGCTGCAAGGCACAGCCGTCACTGAGAGGCTCCTCTCTCAAGCTGCAGGGGAAAGCCAGGTGGGAAAGCCAGTTAAATGCTGGCTGGCAGGGCAGGGAACAGGCAGTGTTAGCAGGCATTGTAAACCCATGGCTGGCAATAAAAGTGTCTGTAGTTTGTAGCATTATGAGCTATATAAGCTGAAGTGAGCAAGCTCCAGGAGTACCTTAGCTGAGGTCGGTTTGGCTTTTTTGCTTTTCTTTGGATATAATTGAGCCTGGGTTCAAAACATTCACCTTGTGCAGAAGAAGATCCAGACTCATGGTGTCTGTTAGAGAGTAGGGGAGAGGAAGAGAGGAAGCTGAGGCAAACACACAACCCTGTTTTCCCTACCCCTGCTCAACGCGTCCCCCCTGTTTGCCAAGGAGGCACTCCAGAGTTCAGGAGTAAGACCTTATGTTAGGTTAGTCTCATAAAGGAGGCAGGGCATGCACTGCTCATCCCTTCTGGATTTAAGCCACAGCAAAGGTTGTGTTGCAAGCTGCCACCCAGCAAAACATCAGTGTTCTGTTCTCTGCCTGATTGCCCCAGTCTCCCGGTTTATCGGACAAAAACCTGCCTCAATTAACCTGCATGCGAGAGAGCAGCCAGAGCACATTCAGTGGGAAGGTTGCATGAAATGGAGCACTGGTTCAACAGAAAATCTTTCACTTGCTCTTTTTCTTCTTTTTGACACACTTTCCTAGAGTCTTTTCAGGGCTGTTGACCACCAGGCACATGAATTCCTGCCACAAGAGCTTAAGAGTCGTTCTTTCTGTCCCAGCTGTTGAGAAGAAACATTGTTCTGCAATACGGTCAAGATCTTGCAGGTCTTTTATCACCCCAAGCAGGATCACAGAAGAACTCCTCACAACTTTTCCTCTTTTAGTACAGACAGTTTACAACTATATTATGCAGATCTTTTATGCATTTCTTTGTATTTTATTTTTTTATTCTTCCCAATCTCTTTTAAGCTTCTTCCCCTTTGCACATCTGAGCTTTGCTGATCACAGAGGTCAAACAGATTGAAAACATGTGTGCAAGTAAAGTGGCTTCACCCTTGACCTCAAACTATTCCTTCTTGGGAACATTTAATTTGCTCTAACCAAATGTATTTTTATTTTAATGGAATGCTCTTTGCCTGAGGCAAACTGTGTGGAAGTCCATCAGATGTGTTTTCATTTTACCACTTTGTAGAAAAGTGTATTAATCCATTTTGCTTTACATCTGGAAATTTTTTTTTAACACAGTCCTGGGATTTTCCTCTCTATCTGCAGCACTACCCATGGCTCCTGTGCAGAAAACAAAACAGAGCAATATGAAATTAAATGGACCAAAGAGGTGTGTTAAGAATGCAAGTCGATCCTGATTGCAAAGGGCAAATTCTTTTGGCATCCTGGGTTCATATATTTTTATTTCTGCTAGGTTATATATTTTCCAAGGATGATGCTATGTGCTATGCCAGACAGCAGAGGATGTGAAAATTTGGTTTATAACGCTATCCTGGATCCTTCTGGTGAGGTGAGGTAAGCTTTACATTAGGATCAAGCTGTGACTACAGCTCCTCACTTTCAGTGTGTGTCTGTGATTTAATTCAAGGCTTGTAGCACTTTGTGGCAGAACACAATGTAGAAGATGCAACCATTTCAGACTGTGTTATGGTTTTGACTGTTTTGGAAGTCTTACACATTAGTTTCTCCTAAGCAGCTCCCCTAATCTGTTTGGGGCAGCTTTCAAGCTGCTATGCATTCATGCATAGCCCGTGAGTATCTGCCCAGCCTACCTGTTATAAGTATAAAAATCAAGAGATATAGCTATCTTTAGCTTGACTTTTTTTTTTTTTTTTGCTTTGTAAGAGATAATTTCCAGCTCATGTAATCTTCGTTGTTAGTTGTCTCACCAATCTGATTCTGCCACCGCTCATTTCAGGGTCGAGTACTGAATTCAACATGATATGACAACCCAACACGAGAAAGCCCCAGTAAATGTCATCCCTCAACAGACTTGAATGATGCAGCGAGTCTGGGCCCAGGAATCTCCAGTCATTTTGCATAGCCCCTGCATCCTATTTGGGTAGCTGGCTACTGGAAGGAACATCCCTCCCTTTGAAACCCGAAAGGGTGAATGAGCCCCCGCGTGGCTGCAACAGTGTCCTACTTTTCTGCTGTGCCTCCATTTAACATTCTGCTGTCAGAGGAGATTATTTCAGTACTACTACTGTCTAGAATACTACAAAAAGCCATAATAGCAACAAAAAACGAATAGTGTGTAGATATATACAGCTGTATTCCCTCCTCTTGTGGATTCAAGGGAGGATTCCCATAGTTGCATGAAAGTAGAGCCTACTGAGATTATTCACAGTGAGTAAATTGAGTAAATTGGGGGGCTGGTGGTGTGTATTTTTTTCCTCTGTGCATACATCAGTTATTCCTCAACAAGGTACAATTTCTGTCAGTGGGAATATTATTCCTAAGTATTTTTTAAACAGCATGGACAAAGCATTTTCAGTCCAGTGAGAGGTTCACTTTGGATATCCACTATTCATTATTCACCGTGTGTGTGTTCACACAAGTCATATGGCATTGTCTCTGCTCCTTACTTGAATAACTCTAGTTGAACAGGAGACTAATGAATGTTGGAGCACACATGGTGAATAACTAATAACGAGGAACATGTTGTCTCACCTGTACTTAGCTATAACTGGGGCTGTCTGACAGCATGGGGTGGTGGGGCCTGTAATCTGGGCCCCCCAGATCCCCAGGCCTCTTTCTCCTGCTGTGGCGCTGTGTTTGCTGTGCGTAAGCCATAAAAGTCACTTTGGGTGCGCAGCTTGTTGTTGTGTGCCATGAGACACTTCTTAACTGGACTGGGGCCTTGAGCACCCATACATGGGCTCTCCCGGTACACACTGGTATGCAAACCTTCTAACTTCTCAGTATGGGGGCAAGGAAATGGAAATCTATTTAAATGTCAGGAAACAGAAAGAAACATGGGACAAGCCTGTGGTCAACTTGGCTCCTTAAACATTCCTCTAGCAGGAAATCCAGCTCCCTCGTATTGTGTTTCTGTTGCGAAGGAACCAAGCGGTCCCACGGACGTACCTCCACAGCAAGGTGTGATTTTAGCACAAGACGAGGAATCAGTGCCAGGTGCCAGTTAACCAGCATGCCTATCAGTATCAGTATCAGTATCAAAGGTGTGCTGCAGAGGCCTCAAGCCTGCAGGGATCCAGATGTATGCGCAGTGACCAGTTTGGAGGCTGGACAGCTGCAGTCAGACGAGAGAGGCGGTGCGGTCCTACAGCTGTGACCACCACCTTTAATGTGGAAGGAAAAAAACATCCCTGAGCATGTACCATTTTGCTTCTTACCACCCTTACTCATCTTTTTTGCTCAAGTTCTCTTGTGTCTTCCATGATCTTACGCTTGCCACTGCTGGGTTAAAGATGGTGTGCTCATGGTATCTATCACCTTCCCCAACTTGCTTTTCACTTTTTCCACTGCTGCTGAAACCTGAAATTTCCTGAAATCCTTGAAAGGGTGGTTAAATATTCTTCACATACACCATCACAGTTACTGATGAAAGAGTGTGGAGGAAAATGGTCCATTCAACAGTGATGGTTTTGCCATCACAATTGCTTTCATATTTTTAGGGGTTGTGTCACTGTAAAAGAGGGTTTTATGCCCCTTTGTTCCTCAGCAGCTACTGGGGGAGGACGGCACTACTATGTTGCTTTTGCCTCTTCATAATTTTGTGCTTTCCCACCTTCTGACTTCTTCTGCCCTTTTCATGTCTCACTGGGGAGACTCCAAGGTCTCTTGGTGCTGGAACATTTTTCCTCATGTGTTTGCAGTGTCTAGCACAACATAGCCCTGATCTCTGTTTGTGGATACTAGGCACTCGTGGAATACAAACAATAAATAATCCTCATTCCTGCTGCATTGCTCTACCTGGCCCATATATCAGATGAGAGAGGGTGGCTCTCAATCTTTTTACTGTCAGGATTATACAGGTATATTTCTGACAGAGAACTTTTAAACTACTGTACAGTGAAAAGTTGGAAGGTCTCTTGTAAATCACACTTTACTCACATATAAACATAACTTAAATCAAGTTGATGAGCAATACCCTCCACAGGATAAATGTCTGATACTGGATTTATTTCAGATCTGTTTACACAAAGGATTGATGGCGATCAATATCTGCCCCTGGGATGAGCAGGGAAGCAAGAATGCTGGCGATCAGGCCACTTGATGTCACTATTGCTTGACAATGTGCACAGGCAACTGAGAGTATAAATGGGGTTAGTTCAAAAGGAGAGTGGGACAGGGGGTTTAAGGAAGGCCTCTGGGCCATCTATTTAAAAAGAAAGAGAAAGATACACTATTTAGGATTGAGCATAAATTCTGCCTCTGTACATTTAGCAGCATTAGTGGAGAACTCCCTTCCCTTCTGTACTCATGGCTGAAAGTGCTCGGACTGGCTTCGGAGCAGAAGGATTCACACATTTTTCGCTTGCTCAGTGTAAGAACCAGACACATTTTTTTTCTCTCTGACACCTCTGTGTGGGGAGCATTGTGGTACCGAGCAGAGGGGCCGCCTCATCCAGTGGTCCAGGTTTATATTAATAATTCTTGTATTTTAGCATACATCAGGTAAGACTGGGTCCATAACGATACCTATGAAGCAGAATACTTTTGTACACTGCCATGAAGTTTTCTTGCTACCTGGCTGATTTTTACAAAATGCAGCCTGTGTTTCCCTTGATGAGTTTGGGTCCTCACCTGGGCAGTCGACAGAGGAAACATTTCAATTTGCTTACTGCGGAGATTTCACCATTCAGCGAACTTATTAGTCGCAGTTGTACAGTAAATTATTTATCAAAGTCCATGGTGAATAAATATCTAATACTCCTACCCACACAACTTCGTCTAAGTCCCATGAAACCAGGCAATGAGTTTCTTCTCCTTTTGAAAGGCCTAAGGTTACTAAATAATTCAGAAGCCTCTCTCCTGGCTGTGGCAGGATGTGTGGCTTTAAACTACCTCAAAGTGCTTTTTGTTAGGAGTTGAGCCATACTGGTCATTCTTTTGTCTTCTGGTAAAATGAGTATTACTTGGATGAAGAGCAGGTGAATGCCTTTATTTGTGAAAATGTGACAGCAAGTAAAACCCAAATTCTTTGTTTTTGGAATGACTAAGACCACGGGCAGTTTGGGTATCACTTTCTTGGAGCGTTCTTGTTTATGGAGAGCTCTTGGAACTGTCCTGTTTGGGAGGAGCTGCAAGTGTGCTGTGCTTGCTCAGAATATTTGTATTTTATCTGTTGGGAATAATTAATTTTTTTTTTTGTTTAAATTTTCAATAATCGGTTCACTTTCCCCCTGCTGTTAGTTCTTTGCCTTGAGCTGTAGTTTTAGTTATAGCTGCTTACATGGCTCTGACTACAGGTGAGCAATGTGACAGGCAATATCTAAATTATTTGCACACACAGGATACTCATGAGTGGAATTTAACCCACATCTCTTAAGCCATGAGCCAAGTGCTTTTACCATGGGACAAGCTTCCCTTACTGTTAGGAAAGTAAAGGTTGAATCTCACCAGGTTTCCAGCAGGACCCATTTCTTTGTGAAACATGTTCAGCATCACAAATTTGTAGGAACTTGGTTTTATTTCTTAATTTTCACTAGAGATGACCCTATGTGGATGACTGCAGTAGCAGGTGCTGTCTTTCTCCTTCCCAGTGAAAAGGCAGATGAGCTCTTCCAAGGTTAGTGATCATCTATCACTTCAGCAACTTGAGGACTCCTGTTCCTAAAACCTGAGGAACTGGCTCAGGTGCGTCTTGGCCGTTCTTAAAAAAAATCAAGATACAACACTGAGTAAGTTTTAAAGCTGAGGTAATTTGTAGTCACTCCACTGATATATGGTTGGATGGTGACAAAAAAGAGACAATTAAAAATAATGGTGCATTGATTCAAAAATCTACTGGTTTGTTTCCAGATCTTTCAGCATGGGCATCACACTGTATGAGCTGAAGAGCTGAGGTGAGATCCCAGCTGGCACAGAAGCATTGAGGACAAGCCTGTGCACCCATGTGGCATGGTGTGCTCTTCTTTGCTGTTAGTCTAGCTGGCCCAGAGGATAGTCTAGCTCATGCCAGTGCAATCATGATTTAATCATATTGATAGTGCTGAGCAATTGACAGAAGCATGGCACAAAAGACAAAAATGTATGAAAAATACCCTTTCTGACGAGCACTTTATTTCCTGTACAAAAAACTGCAGCCTCTTGTGAATTTTAAACTACCCTAAAGAATTTTATGTTGAGGCAACTGTTCTTTACAGAGTTCTGTAGCTTATTTTAAAAATACCAGTAGAAAGGTTTTTTTCTCTATTAAACTGCATATGTTTTAAGAGTAATTTCCATGGGCTCCTTATTAATTTCTATAGCTCTCTTTAATTTTCTTTTTTTCATAAAGAACATTGTAAAACTGTAACTAGTAGGGTTGGTGATCACCTTTCAGGGATGTGTGATGGCATCTCTAAATGAGTTGGCTTTCGTTTCATTTCCTTCAATCCGTTCTTTGGCAATCTCCAACCCACTGTACAAGCATGGAAGAAAGAGCTGAGCATTTAAGCTGAATTGTGAGTGGGGAGGAATTGGAATTGTCTTTAATGAGCTGTAGCCATTTGGTTTCACTTCTCCGACAGTCATGTGTACTTTAAGCAAAAGACCAAACCGAGCACTTTAAGATGTCTCAGAGTCACCCCATCATTTCAGCATTACCTGGGCATTCTGGTGTGCTCTCCCATTACAAGATCATTCTGGAATTGAATGGTCAGTGATGATAAACAGTGATAATAGATTACTGAGTAGGGGGAAGGTAGGAGATATTAATAAGGTAAGATTTTTAATTAATTTTTCAAGTTAATTAAAATGTCCAAAAGCACAATAAAACTGCAGAAAATCTGGCAAGGGAATGGCAGCCTGTCTGATTAATGCAAGTCAACTGTCTTCTGAGGGTAATAGTAATAATGATGAGATTATGGATATGGAAGAACCTGCTAAAGAGATATGAGATGCATGTGGAATACAAACTGTGTCCTAGTTACTATTTTATGGTGCACAATGGATCTTATTAAGGAGGAATAGCAGTAAGAATTACCACTGAATTGCTCAATAAAAGTATTGTGTAATTAACACTGCTGCACCATCAGCTTGAGTGCTACCTCCCATTGATACTCCATATCCTCCATTTACTTTTAGTTTTTAACTAAAGTATGGGAGTTTCAACGGCAGATGCAGGCAGCTTGAAAAACATGTTGCCTTGTGCATGACGATACTTGGAGAAAGGCAAGGAAGCACTGAAGGGCTGGAGCGGAACATCATATTCAGAAGAGACTGGCAGGAACTTCCACAAGTGAGAGTTTGATACTCCATTCCCTCAGCAAAAATAACACTGAAACAAAATAACAACAATAACCATGATAGAGAGAGGAAAAATACTTTCTTTCTGGCATCCCCAGTCTCATCCCTAATGAGGTTTTGAACACATGTGTTCCCCATCCAAGCAGAAAACAAGTCCCACTGAGGCTGGTGCACAAGTGATGAATGGGATTCACTGATGGGTATTTTTTCACAGCATTAAGTTTCTTATTACATATATATGCCATGTGCCTGCTGCAGTGGAGCTCTGCTCTTGGCTGGGTATTGTAGACAGTCTCCAATGGAAGTATTGTTACATCTTAATTAGAGACATCGGTATCATACAGGAGAGGACAGTTAGTATAGTTCTGTCCTGATGGAAAAAGAAGCAGTCAACATCATCAGGAAAACTACGGTTTTGCAGGTCTTATGGTAGTTCACTTAACTCTCAGAGAAGTATCCTTGCCTTTGAAGGCCAGATGTAAACCAAAGCTCATGCCCTCTTAGCAATGCCCATCATTGTTTTTTACAGAAAAACAAAAGCTTCTGCTTGAAAAGCCAAACTCCTCAAAATTAATATCAAAAGACCAGCTCAACTACAGATTTGGCCAGACCAGAAATGAGATCTGAACTGCCCATGTGTTTCAGGACATTTGGAGCCTGAGTTATGAAGTTATGATAGACTGAGCCTGTGCTCATAATGAATCACTAGCTTTTTTTCAGTTCCTGGCTAGGTTATGCTATATCCCATTTTCATTTTATTCAAGCTCCTTTCTGTCAAGAGCAAAATTCTTAATTCCATCTTCAGTGTTTACCCAGGCTGCTCTTAAAAATGAAAATAGTATCTGGAGGATTTTAGTCTTGGTGAAATAATAAGGGAAAGTAAAAGCCTCCTGTCTTGAATTCTGAGTAGGCTGCATCACCACATGCAAGAGAAATGGTTGCTATAGATTGCCTTGTTATTAAAAGGGGAGGGTGAAAAACGGCAAGGAAGGTTTGAAGCTGGCTGATGTAAAACAGAACCAGTTTATAGGGAGCTGGCTGAGGACTGCAGTTTTATAAGGTGCACTTTAAACAACCATGCAGTGTACTAAAAATATCATAAAAACTATAGCTTCTAGCCACAAGTTTCAGAAAATGCTTAGTGGCAAAAAAGAGAAAAAGCTGCAAGATATAGTGCATAAAGAAATTCTCATACCCAGAATGGAGGAACATTTAGGTCCAGGCTTTAGCTTCAGGCTCCAGCTTAGTGCAAGCACAAGACACCACATACTGTTCAGTAGGACAGGATTAATCTCCATAGTGGCAAAAGTACATAAAAGCCACAAGAGAGGAGCCACAAAACATCCAATATCTGAGACTGACTCAGATCTTTCTCTCCACCCTCTGCGGGTCCCACTGACACCCACAGAAGTGCTGCCACCTGTCCTGCTATTTTTCTCCTGAGACCTCACCAGATTCATCAAGGCAGCCTAACTGCTTGTCACTTGTCAAAGCCCATTGCTCCTTTGCTCCCGTTTTATCAGGAAAACACTACCTGCAGAGGCTGGGGTGAGTGTTTCCCTCCATAAGACCATGCTCCTTGAATGAGCTGCCCTGCTGCTGGAATAGCAATGGTCTGAAGAGATGATCTGCCATATTGCAGGCTTGGAAATCAGTCCAGAAAGGCATGAGCAGAAGAAACCAGTCACTGGTGTTGTTCACACCAGAGTATTTTTCAAGATTTCTCTTTGTGGCTGTTTGTCCCCAGCATGTACCAAAGGGAGAGGTCAGCCTTGGCCGGTTTTTTTGTATCTCATGTTTACCTGTGAGTTGGTCTCTGGAGTTAACTGCTCTTGAAAACAAGAGGAGGGAGAGGCCAGAAAGAGCAGGCAGGTTGCAGTGAAACAGGAAAACTTGCAGAGATGTCATGAACATTTGCCACACTTCCCAGGATATTTGAATGTTTCATTAGAAGTGCATGGCATGGCCCTGTCAGTCACAGGATTTTAAGGGGCCCATCGGAGACATCTCTCTGAGACAGAGTACCTGCCTCACCCCCTCCTGGCTGTGCACCAGGTCAGGAAGGTATCAACTCGCCACTGATCTATGATGGCAGCAAAGTGAAATATCCCAGTGCCAGTGCAGCCGTGCTGCCTGGGACAGAGGGGATCAAACTAGGGATCTTTCCCTTCCACCCCACTTTTGGAGTCAGCTGCTCCATCTGATTTCAGGAGAGGGAATGATACCTTGGTCTGCAGTTTCAGTAGCAAATATCGAAGGGTGGTTGCAAGACAAGAGGGAGAAAACAATTATTCTGAAAACCATCACAAGTATTTTTTTTTTACAGGACATTGAAAGCAGGCTTTTAAACACTCCCCTCCCAATCCTCAGTTGCAATAGCACGAGCTGGGGTCAGATATCTTTTCTTACAGTGATTAATACCTTCCTACAGGAGGACTGCCATTAAAAAGAGTGAGGCAACCTGCAGAGCAAGGCTTTCCTCTGCAGGAGAGAGTGGCTCTGTGTCTGCAAACCGTGGCAGGCTCTGAACTTCCCAGTTTTCTCCACTGCTCAGGCAGTCAAGTCTCCAACTGCCACCTCTCGCATCCTCAGTTTATGGCAAACATAAAACAGGAGGCCATTTAAAAATATAAGATAAATCAGACCCTAAATTTAAATTGTGTTGATATAAATCATTCATGCAACAGATTGCATTTATTTATTGCCTTTGTTTGCAGCGCAAGAAATCTGTTAGATGCGCCTCACAGAATTCATAGATTAAAAAATAAAAATCCTTATGAGATACAGGCTTTGTGCCCAAAATGCATCGCTTTCCTATTAAAACCTTTATTTGTCTTCAGAGGGAATACTTTGGCACTGTTTCCCCCATCAGCTACTTCCTCCCTCTCACCTCCGAAGCTGCTTCCCAGTCACAGGGATGTGTTTCATGCTTCAGCTCCAGTGGCTCATGGTCCTTCTGACCTTAGCTCCAGCCTGTCTCCTGGTGGACAAGCTGGCAGCTCTTCCCCCAGCCTGCAGGACACCTGGCAGCAGCCTCATGGGCATCAGAGCGCTGGGGAGGAGAAAGTGACCTCGTATCTACTCTCAGGACCAGAAAGAGAGGACAAAAGTTCATTAAAAAAAAAAAAAATCTAAGTGGGGCAGTGTTTCAAAGACCAAGAGTCACCTCTCAATAGTGGGACATCTGGTGACATTAACTGAAGTTTCATAAAAGCTCCCTATGGCCTTTTCAGAAATAGAGAGGGTTTCAAAAAGAAAGAAAGGAAGAAAATACAGAGCCCTGTGTATTGGTGTTGATTTATCTCCATCTTCTATGCTAAGGTACTGCTAAAGCCAGCCAAGAATCCTAACTTACTTTTCTTCATCTCCAAAAGAGGAGAAATGGCTAGTCATGAATGTATGTTATTTACAAAAACGTGGTTTTGTCCTGCTTTCTTTCTTTATTTCATTATTTATTGAGTAAGATAATAGCTTATGGTACTTACACAGAGCCAGCTGTTTGCAGGATGCCAAGAGCAGGTGGTCTGGGAGGCCTCTGATGAATTGCAAAAGACACTTACCAGCTGCTATCGCTGTGTGAAATGAGCAAACCTGCAAAATCTTTATTTTCAATTGGATTGTACTTTTAAGTAAGCAAGGGAGACAGCCAGTATAACTACAGACCATGACCAACAACCCACATAAAGTGTGTGCAAACAAAAGTGATTAATGTACCAGGATTTCAAAACATCCAAAATGAGTGAGTCAGGTTTAATAGGGTGCATGAGAGGGAAGGGGAGCAGGAAGAGATGGGTGAGAGCTGGGGTATGCATGGGGGGACTGCAGGACCAGGGGCTGCTTACATGACATGAGGAATAAGGCAAAGAGGAGCTCTTTGAGGAATCTGAATAGTCAATACTGTGTTCTCAGCATCTCCCATATTTTTATTCTCTCTTGTAAACAATATTGTTGGCTGAAAGTTTTCATGGTCCTTTTCCTTCTTTCTCTTATCACCTGAGACCCCTTTTTTTCTTTTTCTTTTTTTTTTTTTTTCAATTATGTAGGGCACTCTCGTGTGCTGCCTCGCCAGGGCACAATCCTTTGGTGGTAACCACATCCTCAAATGGTCACTGAAGAGATGCAGGGATAATGGGTTACAAAGACAGACATTAATAAGGTAAGATAAGAGAGGGGAGGTTTATTAATTTTTCAAGTAAAGTTAGGATGCCCAAGGGCACAGTAAAACTGTAAAGAATCTAGTGAGGGATGAGAGGCCTAGCTGATTAATGCAAGTCAGCTGTCCTCAGAGGGTGATTGCAATAATGATGAGATTATGGAAGAACCTGCTGAAGACAAATGAGATGCATGTGGAATAAAAACTAAGTGTCCTAGTTACTCTTTTGGAGTGCATGATGGATTTTATTAAGGAGGAACAGCAATATAAATTACTGCTGACTGAGATGCCAAAGTGAGGAGCCAGGCTAGCTTTGCTGGAATTTCTTTGCTTGAGAGGTAGCATGCAACCCAGGGTGCCTCGCTTGAAAACAATCCAAAGAAAACATGGAAAAGTGAAATGGGGGCTTCCTCCCATACTGCGGAAGAAGATAATATTTCTGCTTGATGTCTTTGATGTGCCTTTCCCTCTACGCCCCTGTCTCCCTCTTCAGCTCCATTACCTCATTGCTTCCCTATGCTGGGGTGGATAATTCAAGGCTTCCCAGATTGTCCCAAGAGCCCTTACCCTGTCCAGAAGTGGCTCTTCTCCAGACAGCCCCACCATGCAGTGCATGAATAAGGCAAGTTTCTGAGGGCAGCAGTTTTCCAGACTGCCTGCCTTCCTTTTCTGACCAAACTTTCCATTTTCTGATTCCTTGACATTTGCCCCCATGCTTTTGCTGCCCCTGCCACCTTGTCCTTGGTGTCCCCAACTTCTCTTACTACCTATTTTGGCTTTTTCCTCTCTACCCTGGGTTCTGTGCTGCTTGCCAGTTCTGTGCAGATGGACCCTCCCTCCAGCCCTGTGACCCTCACCTTGGCCTCCTGCCCCTCACTTCTCTACAGTAATATCAGGACCAGAGGCACGATGATTATGGTGGCTGTTGATCAGCACAGGGGAGACTTGGTGGGGTAGCACGTCCTCTGCAGCACCTAAAAGGTGTAGGAATAACTTCCTGAAGCGGGAGGGGAGGGGATGACTTCCAGATGCAGGGGGCTGGTGAACCTGCACCAAGTCACGCAGCAGGAACCAAACTGTAATTAACAGCACGGTAAGAAATGGCATGACATAGTTTCTTGCATAAATTTTCCATGTCCTCTGTTTCTTTCCAGTGTATTAACTGTCCATGGTAACAGGAAATAAGAAATTATAATATTGACTGCTTGTGTTACAATGCAAAGTCAGCATTTCCATTAGAAAATATGTTTCTAATGTGTTTGAGTAATATAATAATGAACTTTCACTTCAGGATTAAGCCTGGCATTTAGAGGTCCCAGTTGGACTGCATTTTTTTCCCCTACAAAATTTAGTAGGTAAGTTGGGGCATTATAAGGCTTCACCACCTCCCCACAGCTCAGAATTCACTTTCACCTGAATGCTTTCTTCTTCCCTTTATTATCCTTGTAAAGTCATGGTATGGGCTTCTCATCTCTTCTGCCTTGATGATTTTTTTTTTTTTAAATGGATCTAAGAAACTACTGAATGTCAAAACAGCCTTTTCTCCCACAGGCTAAATATGTAATTACCTGATAGATGGACAGTTCTGTATTATTAAGATGGTCTAGGTACATATTTATGCAGCAGACAGTAATGACTTAATTTTAGCAGCTCCCTACATATATATTTACATGACAGACCATAATGTTCTGCAGCTTCAGCCCCCATAAACCTCATTTGTGACACGTGAATCTGCTGCGTTTCATGCATGGCGCTGCAGATGTGTGGAACAACCTTACGTGGGGATACCCTCACAGTGGGAGTGGTCACTACTGGATGAACCGAAAGATGTTACATAAATAGAATGTATTTTCCAAAGGAAAGGAAAAAATTTCAAACATACAAAAATAACAGTCCTAAAAGATCATGTAAGTATCGTGCCTCTGATTCCCAACAGCAGATGTTTCGGGTGTTGAAACTCCCACCAGAACAGCTGCAGGAATGTAGAATCACATCTGGGCTTGCGACGGGGCTGCATCATTACCCACCAACAGCAAAACAGCCAGATGCTTCCAATTCATTTTAGGGACAGAACTTAAAGTTTGAGTCCGTGAACATTCCCTGCTTTACAACTGCTATTTGCCATTGGCTGCGGCTGTTCCTGGATGTGCTGCTGAGGTGGAGGCAGGAGCCAGGACACGGCCAAGCTACTGGGTGGCAGTGGGGTGGGGTGGGGTCCTCTGACACGAGGGGCAGAGCCGGGGTAGGGGTCTGGGCTGTCTCAGTGCTGGCTTTGGGAGCTGAGGATGATCTCTTCAGCCCCAGGAAAGGGCAGTGGAGGTATTGCTGCAGTCACTTAGCGCACACTCTGCTCCCTCGTTGCAATGCCTGCAACTGCTTCCCTCTCCTAACACTTTCTGCCTCTGGCAACCGTGTGCAGCACACCTGCATGTTTTGGGATGGTGTTTTGGCTTCGTGTGCTACTGAAGGATGTGTAATGGGGGAGTGCCTCAAATCTAAGGGTGAAGGCAAGTGAGGGCAGCTGGCTTTGCACTTGAGCCCCAGTGCTCACGTCTCTTACCACCCTCCTTCCCTGCACTGGCTCTGGTGGACAGAGTGAGCTGTGGCCTGAAGACGTCCCACTCCAGCAGCACTCACATTCATGTATCAAAGATGCTTGGAAGAAGTTTTGCTTTCACTCTGGCTCCCTGCATGATTTCCTGTTCAGAACTTTAGTTCCTGTTGCACAAGTAGGTCAACTGGAGACGATTCTTTCAAGTGACGGTTCCTTGGTGTGCCAAGTACCTAAAGTCTGGCTTGCTTTTTAAGAAAAGAACCTGTACATAAAATAACATAACAGTACAAACATTTACAAGCATGTGCTTGTCCATCACCTTGTTGTCACTTGTGCATAGCCATGGACCACAGGAGGAGCAGAAGAAGGTTTTAATACAGCTCCTGACGTGCCTACAAGGATCACACAAAGGCTCCAGTTGACAAATGGGACTACTGACAAATAGGAGGTGGTTTAGCAAAATGTTCAGTGTCAGATGGTTTAAAGGACTGACATAGAAGCAGATGGATTTCTCCTTCTAGGAGGGGGGGTTAACTGTCAGTGGGGCAAATGGCATCCATGCTCTTGCATGAGGAGGAGACGGTTCTCTACTTGCATGTTGTTAAACAAGACCATTTTTAGAGAAATTGATGAAAATTTGTCTCAAAAAATATATTCTAATCTACAAATCAGAACATCCCTCTCCCTAGGGAGGGGGTGTTGTGTGTTTTTTTTACTGTTTTGATTATTGCTGATGAACATCTGTTATGACAGTGAGGTTTGATAGGATTAGATAAACTTCCAGCGCTGCTGAGAATGTGAATTTCTCTCTCAAATTGAACCTTTTAACTAAGATCTCCTCCCCCCCCGCCCCCATCACATGAGGATCCAGAGGAGGAGGAACAGAACTGTGCTTGAGTCAGATAGAAAGAAGATGCAGGCAAACCCTCTCTGGTGCAGGAAGCCCAATTTTCTGTGTCTGTGGTCTCCAGGACTGTGGCTTGCCATAACGGAGAGGCCCCATGGCAAAGGGTCTACAGCCCATGTTGTCTGTACCCCTCTGTCACTCTGAATTTCCACGACAATCACTTCGTCTCTGTCTTTTGGGGTTTTCAGAAGCATCTACCTTCATAGCTGTACTGAATGGAAGAAAATGTTCTGAGGGATGTTTCTCTGAGTGCTGTGAAGCCCCAGGAGTGGGGTGAGAGCAGGGTGTCCCTGAGCCCAGGGAGGGCTGTACTCACCCTCCCACATGCTGTTGCTGCTCTTCAGCTTCTGAAGGAATACTGGGAGGCACAAAAAACCAAAAGGGTCACAAGTGCTTCTGAAATGAATTAGAATTCCTCATGGGCCCAAGCTGCTGTTCTGGGGGTAACCACTGCCAAAGCAGGCCTTGCTTAAACACCTTGCAAGGTTTCTCATGAGTTCACCAGTGAGTGCAAATCCTTTCACTGCCTGCAAGGTTTTTTAATGTCATTGCAGCATTGTGTAGAAGCAAAATGACAGTATAGAGTAACTAATGAAAACAAAGGTTAAGTACAATTTTTCTGCTTCCCAAGGGAAGAGGTTTTTTTCAGGAAACAAATTTCTGTCTACACGTGAGAAATTGTGCAGCTTCCTTTTTTTCCCCCTTCCCATAGAATTTTATAAAAAACTTGATCATAAAGAGGAAGAACATAGTAAAATAATGTCTATTTGAAACAGAATATGGTATTATAGACTAGAGTACATGAGAAAAATCAATAGCTTTGTATAAGCGTGAAGTCCATAATCACTCTGCAGACATACCTTGGAGAATATATGCATTTTAACTGTCTTTGTATAAAACCTTCCAGGGAACTGCACATAATAATAATTAATTATGTAATTAATACTTAATTTACAAAGGGCACAGTATGCCCCACTCTCCTGCAGAGGCACTTGGGGTGATAAGCAGCAGAAAAATAGAATTCAAATAAAAATAACTCATTAAATGGAAGTCAAGAAACATAATAAATGAAGGAGGAAAGAAGTGCCACTGCAAATGCATAAACAGAACAGAAAATGCTTAAAAGATCCCAGCTGCATCCTGCTTCTAACAAGACTCCCACTTGTTTTGGTGGAGACAGGGGTATCACTGAGAGCCTTGGGAAATCCTCATGTGATGTCTTATAAAACCAGAAAAGACATCCGTCTTCCATCAGAGCTTAGTGGGTTTGTGAGCTGAAAGTCTGAGCACGCTTTTTAGCCATGAATAAACCCTAAAGTTCACTGAATACCACTTATGGATACGCTTACTGACTTCTTCAAAATAGATTCAGGAAGACTAACAGGTGCTGACTTTTTCCAAAATTGACTTAGTCCCGTGTCTGTCAATTCCACTCTTTACCATAGGTTTAGACATTTTCCTGATGCCAGAGTAAGGTTTACTGGTTTGTAGTTTTTGAAAATCACCCTTGCAAGGCTTTCTCAAAGACTCTGTCATGGCTATCATTTTTCAGTCCTGTGTTATGAAACGGGACTGTCAGATAAACTATGATTCAAGTTAAATTTGGTTGTGATCAACTTCATACTTGAGTTCTTTCAGAGTTTTTAGGTTAAAAAAAAATCCTACCTCCTGATTTGTTACAATTTGAATTACTAATTTTCCCTGAAACGTCTTCACTGCCACTTTTTTCTAATACATTTTTCAAGCTCATTCCCCATGTGTGAGGCGTGAAAACCTCCTAGCTTCTGATGTACATGCTAATACAAATAAGTTGGATAGCTTTTTTGCAGTGTGCTTCCCTTTGATGAGTTTTGATCCCACAAACTTTCTTGTAGGTTTTTTGCTTTTTTTCCTTTTCTTTCTTTTTGCCTCTTTCTGTAGAGGCAGGTGCTTCTCAGTCTTTCTTGTTTTCATTAGTATATCTTCGCATGCATATATATAAAATTTAGATGAATATTCTATATGTAAAAGTTCATATTCTTACCTGTTTCTTCACCAATGCATGAATTCCCCCTTTTTTGAAAAATGCCTTTTTACTCATAGTAGCCTCCTTTATTCTAACACTCATCCATACTGGTATGTTTGGATCTTTTGGAGTAATATATCTTTAACCCGAGCCTCTGATGTGTAGTCCTTAGACATCTTCCAGAACAGCAAAAACGCATTTTATCTATTACAGAAGCTCTCTTTATTTTGCTTTAAATTATTTGATGAAGTTTATGTAGCTCTACTTTTAAAAATCTAAATGTTACTTAGTGTGATCTTTAGAAATTTTTCCCTCTGAAAGGAAAAGACACTGAATTTGAATGCATTATAGTCACCAATATAGGGTCACAGTTACATCTTGAAATCTTGCATATTTAAATCCTACTTGAAACCAAGTAAAATTACAATTTACCCCTCTTCTTGCAAATGATCAGACTAGCTAATCTGAGGAGTTGTTTCCCATGTCTGAAAAACAGCCCTTGTGTTACAGCTGACACAGACATGCAGCATGTTTTTGTGGGAGCATCTGATCATTGGGTGCCTTCCCAGATTTGTTAAATCTCCCTTCCTCAGTGGGTTGTGGAAGACTAAAAATCTGCACTGCTTAATATGTGTGGAATTCCAAGCCACGTCCCAAATTACTTCTAAGGTGATTATTTAATCCTATATTCCCTAATACTTTAAAAATCAAATCAGCTTGTTGACTGAGACTCCTTTGCATCGTGGGATAACAACGTGTCACTGAATCATCTTCGTGCTCCTAAATAACAGGTGTGACTATAGGGATACTTGCATTTTAAATCTGCTATTTCAGCCCATCTATCCGGGCTTTAAGAGTCCTAATATTTGTTTGCAGTCACTGATATAATTTACAGTGGTCACAGATCACTGTGTCTGTAGTGATCTTGCCAGTTTTACATGAACTTGTTAGACTGTGATTTATTGTGGATTTTTGTGTTACTGATATGCTAAAGCGTGGAGTTGCTCTGACTCCAGCACTATAAAACATCTCTCCCCACATTGTGCCCGTCCACCTCATGTTTTTCCCCCGTGTTGACATTAAAAAAAAAAAAAAAAATCCCACTTTTGAGCTCTTTCATATAGAAAAGTTCTGGGAGCCTTTCCCAAGTCTTTTTTCTTAGAGCTTGATCAGGCAGAGAGATTTCTGTGCACAGCAGCCAACACAAAACCCACAAAATGCCAAATGAACTCCATCTCCTAGTGGAGCTGACTTCAGGGAACTCAGCAATACTTCTCTTCCAACAGCAGGTCATGGTTTTGGAAAAAGCCAGCACCTACCAGACCATCTGAAATCCCAGAACCTGCAGGATATATAAGACAACTGTGGTTTGATGCTTTACATCATCCTTTGGAAAAACAAAAAGTAGTGCATACCAAGTGATGAAGTCCAATAGAATTTTCTTTGTGTTTAATGGGTTGTTTTGCCTTGTATTTCTATATTTCCTCCCTAAGCAAATAATACCCTAGTGAGGCACAAGGATGAAGTCAGAATTTGCAACTGTGGAAGAGAAACTATTAGAAGTCTATAAATAAATATTTTTATTGCAACAGTGCTGCATGAGCCAGTACTTTCTGGAAACCATATTCACATCGAGATGGGCTGGGGGACTATGTTCGGTTAGCAGTGTGGTTACTTGGAAGTGTTTGTCTGGGAGATGTATGCAGCCTTCTCAGTATTCTTATTCAGTTGTGTAATTCCAAGCCCTGCAGTGTTGTTATCCCTTAAGAAAACTTCTTCCTATTTCAAAACCACCAACTCTGAATGTTAAATTGAAAGGGGATAAAAGAATCACAGTGGTAAAAGCTGCACAATTTCTCCCCTCATCATTATACAACAAGCTGGTTCAGTATTTGCTTCTTTACATTTTTATGCAGATATAAAAGGCTACTTTGGGAAATCTGTAACACTATTATTAAATGTCACTGAGCAGAGCTGAGTATAGTGATGACTCATCCTCAAAAGGTTTGATTTTGTACGCATTAACTTCCCAAGTGTTGAGTTCTCATTTTGGATTATATCAACCAGAGTGCCCAGGTCTAAAGTAAGGACCATTCACATCAGCAGAAGTACTTCCTTTAGCTTCAGGGATCTTTGGATCAAGATCTTAGTAAAAAAGAATGCTCTAGAAACTTCAGTACTCTTAATTATGAGTAACAATTATCTACAATTCATACAGGACAACTTAAAAATCCGGCCTTGTTGTGCTACACTGCCCACACAGTGGAATAGTCTATGCCATAAATCTATAAAAACAATCCAGATACAGTATTGGGAAGGGATGTGGACCACCATGAAGATATACGTCATAGCAGCAGTAAATATGTTAATATTTCTAGTATTAATATTGGTATTAATAATATTAATAATATTCAGTAAATATTTCTTTATAGGTTGAGAATGACAAGAAAAATTAGAGGGAAAAGATTTTTGAAGGAAAACAGGATGAACGAAAGGACTAGGAGAAGGAAGACTGATAGTTGAGATGTGAAATAAAGGTGGAGATTCTAGAAATTGGGAAGGGTGTGTGTGTTGAAGGCATCAGCATAGAGTCTGGTACATGGCTGGTCAGAATATTCCTACCAGTAAATTAGCAGAGAGTCCTTTATTTGAACAATATTAATTTGGAATGGCCTGAAAAGCCTCAAGTGTCAATGGACTTGCTTCAAGTATGATAGATAATGCACTCTGCAACCCTGAAGTGATGGCTTCCCACTCAAGTAATTCTGTGCATTAGATAGCACCTAAGCAGCCACCAGACTTAGGGAGTGACTTGAGAAAAAACCCACTTTTAATCAATAACGTGGCCACATTTAAGTTTCTCAGAACTATGAGTTTGGATCTAGACTTTCAAGCATCCAGTGATTTTGGGAAGGAAAGCTTGATTTGTTTTGATGTTCCAGTGTTATTTAAATTATGGACTTACCCTGGACAAGTTTAGCTATGAAACCCCAGTACACGGCTAGTGAAATAGGAAGTGTTTATAACACTATAATCTTCCTCCACGTTTCAGAAAAGCAGAAGAGATCTGCCTGAATAGCTACAACATTGTTCAATAAGGAAAGGAATTTTCCATCTTACCTTTTCAGAATTGAACATCAACACTTATTCACACTTTCCTGAGCTGATTAAACAATTATTTCTATGAAGAAAATGGACTTGAGACTTTGTCACTCTAGGGAATCTTTGTATTAACTTGCTCAGGTTGAGGGGCTTTACTGGCAGTGGATCCTCACAGTAGGATGTAGCTGTTGCACTCAGAGACTCCCCGCCTTAGCTAGACACGCATCCTTGGGACTTCTATTTCCCTTGTAAAGTCCAAGAGATGTCAGGGAAGGAAACAGGGAGAAGAAATAGGACAGTGCTGGAGAGCGGCTCCCTCAGAGACAGTGGGAAGCACAGAATAAGTTAAAACAGCTCTGAGTTTCTGTAGTTTTCACAGCAGGTTGGACATGCAGAGTTGCTGAGAATTAACACCTGTGTTTCTGTAGAAGCAAATCCTCAGGAGAACTGTCACAGACTTTGGATAGAGATGGAAGCAGCAGGGTTCTGCAGAAACCGAAAGGCATCCCCTGGAAATATTCTCAATGCCTCAAGGATTTAAGGTGTATGCTATTCTCCTTGCAACAAAGATAATAATTTTAGGTATCATGGATGCATGAGGATGCTACGACACTAGCATATAAATATGGAGGTGGGTGTTTATGCCTATAAAATACTCAAGAAATGTTGAAAAATTAAACTTTAAAAACAAAATTAATTGCTAAATTACAAAATCAAACAAAATTAAATACCTTGAAATGTATATTTGCAAGTGCAGGTGACAGAGAGCACTCACTGATCAACTCCCTGTGGATCTGTGAAGGTTTAAGTCTGTGGGTAATTTCCTCAAGGTCAGAGTATGTCACAGGAAAGGTTATTTCAACGTCTAATAAGAAGATGGATATAAACCAGAACTGTCTGGTGGCCTGAAGTTACCCAGCCGTTTTGAGACCTGTTGAGAGCTGCTTTCTGCCTTGTCCGGTCCAGCACACTGCTTGGCCTGGAAAGCCACTACCAAAGTGGACGACACTGTGCTTGAACCTTGTGTCTGCTTCCTTGAACAGATGTTCTTACCTGCTTGCAGGTTTCCTTCCATTTTCTCTTGTGCACTGAAGGCATTTAGTGATTTTGTCCAGCAGTTCACCTTCGTGATGCCCAGAGCTGTGCTACTGTTTGAGGATTTGGCAAGGGACTGGTGGTGAAGAGGCCAGGGACAGGACAACTTTCAGATGAAGTCTACTTGAGATGAACAAGATGTGTGAGTGTGATGTGAGAGAGAAGTGGGAAAAGATGAGGAGACAAAAAAGCATTCATGAGATGAGATATAAATACAGCATATGATAGCAGTAGAAGCTACAGAGGAGGTGGTGGAACTTTCAAGAGTGAAAAAGGGACAGAACCAAATGTGGGGGAAAAAAAAGGAAACAGGTAAGGCATACTACACATCAGGTCTTAAAATGCAATTTTTCTCATTACATTTCATCACTGAATCCTTTTCAGCACATTTAATAATACAGTGATTGAATTATAACACCCTAATTGCATTCACTGTAAGACCTTGTGGAAAAATTATTAAATTTCTCTGGTTTTGGGAAATTCAGTTACATCATACCAAATGTGGGCAGAAAGGAAAGAAAAATCACTTCCCCTGTGCAGTCTTAGTGATATATAAAGCAAAGGAGAATCAATTTAATACATCACCACCGCAATGTGAATTTCTAGAGTCATTGAGCTGAAAAGTACAATCCCACCAGTCTGGTACCATGAAAATGAAAGTTGATGTCTGCCTGGATCAATTTCATCATGAAAATAATGGCATCACTCTGGGCACAAGATTTAAAGCCTTCAAGGCTACGGGGAAGACACACTCAGTAACCTACATACGAAAGTAGATTGATTGAGAGTGGCTGGAACACACATAAAGCTGACATTTTTACCCATCGTGGCCTTTATCAAGACTGATAGGCTGAAACATTGTCTTTCTGAATGTTCCCGCTGCTTTCATATGTAAGCTCCTGGGTTTGCATTACTCTTGAGGCTTTCACAAGGTGTGTGCATGGTACATCTGATATACCACTGGATATGTCTTGATGATGTGAAGAAAATGGCCTAAATTCATCCTACATTTAGATGCCTCAGAAGGAAGAGGTCATTTTCACTCTTTAGTCTTTTTCTTATAAGCAACGAAGTCTAGACATGAACGGGTACCTCTTCCGAGACCAAACACCCTTTTGTGCAGATATAAACTTTGGACATGCATCACCCTGCCTTAATTGTACACGAACTTTTACCTGTTGTTGGATGCCTGACCTTGGCAAGTGACTCGTATACTTTACAACCTCTGAACCTCTGGCTCCTATAGATTCACAGAGAGGTGGTACCATTCAGCCAAAATTTCAGTTCATAGAATAATTCAGGTTGGGAGAAGAGCTCTAAGATCATTGAGTCCGACGGTTGACCAAGCATTGCCAAGTCCGTCTCTGAACCATGTTCCCAAGTGCTACATCTATGCATCTTTTAAGTACCTCCAGGGGTGATGACTCAACCACTGCCCTCGACAACCTGTTCCAATGCCCAACAAACATTTATGAGAAGAATTTTTTTCTGATATCCAATCCAAACCTCCCCTGGCACAACCTGAGAGCATTTCTTCTTCCCCTGTCACTTGTTACGTGGGAGAAGACACCAAACCCCACCTTGCTACAGCCTCCTTTCAGGAAGTTGTAGAGAGTGATAAGGTCCCCCCTGAGCCTCCTTTNCTTCCCCTGTCACTTGTTACGTGGGAGAAGACACCAAACCCCACCTTGCTACAGCCTCCTTTCAGGGAGTTGTAGAGAGTGATAAGGTCCCCCCCGAGCCTCCTTTTCTCCGAACCAAACAACCCCAGCTCCCTCAGCCTCTTCTCATCAGACATTTGGTACTCCAAACCCTCCACCAGCTCCGTTACCCTGCTCTGGACATGCTGCAGCACCTCAATGTCTTTCTTGTTAGTGGTCCAAAACTGAACGCAGGATTCAAGGTGTGGCTTCACCAGTGCTGAGTACAGGGGGACAATCACTGCCCTGGTCCTGCTGGCCACAGCATTGCTGATACAGGCCAGGGTGCCATTGGCCTTCTTGGCCACCTGGGCACAGCTGGCTCATGTTCAGCTGGCTGTTGACCAGCACCGCCAGGTCCTTTTTGGCTGCCAGCTTTCCAGCCACTCCTCCCACAAATGTGTCATGGGGCTGCTGAGAGCCAGGTGCAGGACCTGCTTAAGGAGGCCCCAGCCTTAAAGAGAACTTAGCTTAAGCCTGTTGACACTGCAGCCTAAAATAAAGCAACTTGTTGAATTATTAGTGCGCCTGAATTACTTGTTGAATTACTAGTGTGAGAAAAAGTTAAGAAAGCATGGAAGCAAACTAAAATGAACTTGGGTTCATTTCAGGAAGTAAACAAAGGCTAATGAAAATGCTAATAAAGAAGAAAAAAACTTAATATGCTATTCTGAAAACATATAGTAATTATGAACATTAACAGCATCAGAGGCTGGTGCAAAGAGAGTTGCTTGGTATTTCCCTGAAGATAAAAAGCATCTGTGTGCATCAGGAATGATCATTTTTTGGTTCTCTGGGGTAGAGGATGATATGCAATTGCTAAGCCTCCATTTACTATATACAAACTTTACCCTGTGCGACAGTGGCTGTCAAAATGTGTTCCATACCTAATGGCAAAAAGCAAATGTCTAATAAGATAGATTCACATGTTACCAATTAGGTGAACAAATCCATGGGAAGATTTTAAGCTACTGTTGAGCACCACTTTCTGCTACTTTGCTCCAAAATGTCAACAAGTTTCCACAGTATTTGAAGAAGAAAGAAGGAGATGCCCAATGTGCCCCAAATTATTTACTTTTGAAAAACCGCAATCCAAAATAACAAAATGCTTGGCAGAAAATTATAAAAATATCCAACTGCTTATTTTTAGAGAAAAAAGGGACTTGTTGCTGATTGAAAAGGGAAACTGTGGCTTATGCCAGATCTTAGTATTTTTGGCTCTTTTAATCAGAGTAAACCAAAACGCAGATAGAACAAAATGTGCTACGTAAAATGAGAGATGAATAATGTGGCTCTTGTGTCCCAGTACTGAGAGTTTTTCTCTACCTTTACACACCTGTTGGGCCAAATTACTTGCTGATGTAGCTTGCTGTGCCGCAATCATCTTAAAATTCAAGGAGAGAAGGAAAGAAGAAAATACACATACACAAGAAAAAGCAACAGAAGGATAAAAGAATCATTATTTATATCATAAACAAGAAAGCTTGGAATAGTTTGCTTTCTGGTTTCCTGCTTAGAGTTCACACACTAGATGGCCAGCGTTTCTTTTTTATCAGTTGTAAGTTAATACTACATTTGAGATGGTGTCAGTATGGCACTACTGAAAGGAAGGTCTTAATTACCATGAAGGATAATTAATATTATCTTAAAAATATGGACATAATTAATAGTTTTCCATAGTCAGCACACTGTTGAACAAACAAACTATCCAATACATATATTGACAGATTATCAAATATGATCATTACAGAAAACTCATTTGTTCACAGGTTAAACTAAAAAGAGATCAGGGGAATTAATCCATGAGTTCAGAACTGTCATTGAATACATTGCATCTCCAGAAATGAGCCCATATATTCCCTTTTCAGTGAGCAATCAGCCTAACCAAAAATGCAAACTCAAAGGCTCAGCGGTGAGGGTGTTATAATTATTTACACACCAATGGTCTTGCCATATATTCTTGGTTGTGTTTTTTAGTGCAAGAAATGACTCAAGAGCCTTTGGGAGCTGAGAGCAAATCTTGTCTTCCCTATCAAATAATTAGTTGGGTAAACTGCTATTTACTAACAAGTTCTTGTAAATAGTGAAATGGTTTTAAATTGGAAGGTTGCACACAATCTGGGTCATCCCAGTTCCAGAAGGATGAACTTAACCTAAAAAATATACTGTGAATGGGTGCTATGATGGCATGAAGAGCATGGGAGCTCTTTGCAATAGAAAAGACTGGAAGATTTTGACTTGCTCATGCTCAGAAATTGAAAGCTGGGAGGGAGTTAAGTACATGCATGCAAAAAAGGGTTTTAGCAAAAATAGATCCTGGATCAGCGTTTTAACAATGAAGTCAAAAATCCTACCAGACTGAAGATGGCACTTGATGAGCTTCTGAAAGGGCTTTTCAGACATTAGCATGGATCTGAGAGAGCTTGGGCTAGAGCTAATGAATCAAGAGACATGATCCACTTTCAGCTTCCTAAAGCTGTTATTTGTTTTCATACACCCGGTCTGTTTAAACTGTCTGCCCTGGGGAGCCGACTGAGGAGCTGACTCTGGCTTCCAGTCACACACCTCCTGCTCCAGGGAGGAAGCATCTGCGAGAGACTCCGCCTGCTACTCCACCTCAGCATCATTTCTTGGAGTAGTCATGAAGCGAGAATTGTAGATCAAAGAGTAAATTATGGTACTCTTCTGGTAATAGTAACAGTGGAGGTGGTTTATGCATTTACAGACATTATGAGGCCAAATAGCAAAGCAAAAGGAGTCTCAAACCCAGCTGGTGAGTGTAAGCTCTTCCATGTAGGACCTACCTTCTCCATCCCACTGTGCCTCTTCTTGGCTTGGCCTGACACAATATCATACAAAACTTTAAAATGTCCATATTGATGCTCCCAGGACTTATTTTCAGACTGTCTTCCAAATATTTATGGGCAATCTTGTGCATCCCATTACTCCCTTTTGAACAAACAAATGAATACTTGCTGAAATAAAATTTTTAAATTTTGGAAACTTATTTTTAGAGAGTTTTAGCCGACTTCTGTGCACAATCAAATTTAGAGGCATTTTGAAATCTACATTTATCACATGTTCCTTACAGGCAATCTTGCAATCTTCTGACTCAGCCCCCACCTGCTCCCCAAAAAAACCTTTTAGCATTTTACACATTCCCTCTGGATATTCAGCTCTATCAGTCACTATTGATGGAGTTGTCTGAGTTTCTTTCAAACTGTAGTTTTTGTCACGGAAATCTTGCATTCTAGATCTGTATGTGATTTATCTGAAATGCTGTCAAATCAATAAAATTTCACTTCAGTTGCCAGAAAAAGATAATCTATGTGTTTGTTTCGCCCATGAGGATTTAACTAGTCATTACATAGCTGATGATAAGTGAATATAAAAGGGGGCCTCTCACACCACATGGTTTTTAGCCACGTTCCTTCTTCCAAGCTGGCCTAGACCATGGACCATGGCCTCTTCATTTCAGCCTGCTTCAGTTAAGGGTTCCTCTTTCATGTCCTGAGAAAAAAATCCCCACAATATAAGTCTGTGTATCAGGCTGGTCACCTTTGTAGCAATCACATTTTAATGACATTCTGGTACCAAAGCCAAGCTCTGCTGGGTGCTGTCACTGCAAGCGTTGGTCCCAAAGCAGGAGAGGCAGCTTTTCCAACCAATTCAGTATTTCTCAGCCACTTTAAAATGTCTCACACTCTCTTGCTCTTTCCTCAGGCAACGGGACTGTGAACTTCAGAAATATGCAAGCGTATTTCAGCTACTAACACTGAGTTCAGCTGCTTCTGAGATTATTTATTTATGTATTTGAAAACAAGTGTATGTGAAAAGTTCCTGATTAAATGCCCTGGCTGTAAGTCGTTCATCGACAGAATAATTATTGCATGCCTGGGATGAAGTCTGCATAATCCATTTAAAATCACATTAAAAATCAAGAAGGAAAACTTGACAGATAAAAATTGACCTCTTTTTTTGCCCCTAAAGAATGGGAAAAAGCTTTACCAATTTTTTTTTTCCAGTGAAAGTTTGTATTTTTTTCATGTATAAAAACATGAAAAAATGGCAGCTACCTTCCTTCAGTAGCCCTAGATATTTGATGCAATTTATTCTATGGACTATTGGTTTGCTTGAATTAAATCTACGACAACTCAGGGGCTGCCTGAGCACTAAATGACAAGTCTGAAACTAATTTTTCTCTTGACTCCAGTGAGTTGAGAAGGAAGAAAAGTGGTTCAGTCAGTCCAGCTTGAGATTCAGGATAAGTCCCCTGCTCTACTTTCTGCAGGTCCAGGACATGGGAAGCTCCTCAAGACTCAGGTACACCACTAAATATCAGTTTTCAGAACCTGTGATGGTAGGTCTTTATAGCATCCAAATAGCTCCCAGAGTGGGTCCAAAGCAGCTGAGCTCCTGCTGGGCCAGCACAGAAGGGCTCTCACTCCAACAACACACTTTTCCTCAGCACCCCCAGTCCTTAGGACTGGGCTGTGTGTGCAGCCCTGGGTCCGGTGTCCCACGCCTCCCCTGCAGCACCAGGGGCAGATCGGGGATGGCAGTGGCCCGGCAGAGCTGTTCTCTGTTCAAGGGGTGCCAGAGCAGTGTCCAACCCCCTCCAGGATGTAGGAACACTACTTTGTGCTAAAAAAAAAAAAAAAAAAAAANAAAAAAAAAAAAAAAATTTCACCCACTAACAAGTTCAAGCCCTCAGCTCTCCCCTGCAATGGAGCATTGGGCCTCTCTAAGGAGCAGTGAGAATCTTCTCCCTCTTGTGCTGCACGGATGCTGTCCTGCTCAGATCCCTGGGGACAATCTCTTTACCATTTCCTTGGCTGCCTTAGATGATTTGAATGGTGATTTTTACCACCTGGTGCAGTACCCTGTGCATGGCAGTGTGCCCATCTGTTCCCTCTTCATCCTGCAGTGGATGTTGCCTTTTCACTGGGATGCATATTATCCAAACATTCAACTAGTGAGGTTTTTTCTGGAAGAAAGTCCTGAATTCGAAGCAATCCCTCTCTGAATGATATCTAAAATTATGATTTTCTCTCTCTCTGAGACCTCTTTCATACATAGTTACCCCACACTGAGACATCTTTTCCAGGAAGAAAAGAGTGCTCCTGTCCTCCATCCCTCTGCCATTACATAGTTGTCTCAAGGCTGCTTCCAGGGTTTCTCCAGCAGAGAAAGGGATGGATTACTTCTCTGTCTCCCTGTGATAACATCTTGGAAAATTAGCACAGGGAATGGTGCCCTTACTACTCACGCTGCTCTTTGAGTGGCCTTTATGTAGTGTTCACCTTGCTGACTGGCACTCAGACCACTTTTTACATTGAGTCACAGAAAAAGGAGAGGTGTGGATAAATGTCTGCTCCACGAGAAACTGCCAGGAGGATGCATGAAACCAGTACCAACCTGCTCAGCTCTGTCAAGAGTACAGTGCTCATGGGCAGCCCTTCAAGGCTTTTAATGAAATTGGAACTGAAGGTGTAGATGATTCTGTACAGAAAACTCCTGAAGGGTTTGAGACAGGAGCTGAGAGGTTGTGACTGGATGATGTAAATGTGGGATTTTGGCACAAATAGCAGCAGCTCAAAAACCCCTCATGGATTTTTGGATGGCTTTAGTTAATAAATCTTGCTGTAATCAGTAGGGTCAAGGCACTTGTACAGGTTTAGGGACCTTCACTATAGGGCAGCACCTCCTCACCTGTAACATGGGAACGTACATAACAAGGTGATGTATGGAGTAGCACTTCCACAGTTTGCTGGGAAGAGAGAGTGAGGAAAGCATGTGAGGAGAGACAAACAAGCAGGGAATGTGAGGAACCACTTGAGGCAGAAGATGTGAGTGCTAAAACCGGAGATACCTTAACAGCAGATTTTCAACTTGATTTGGCCCATGAGTAAATCTCACCCAGACTGCACCAAGACATGAGATGTCCTGAAGAAGTCTTGTATTTTCTCCCATCATCCCAGTCTCCTGCGGAACAGCTGCTGGTCACTATCAGAGTTATCAGCTCTGAAATCAAAACATAGCAGCTGCCACAGTGCTTCCTGCAGAGCACTCTTCAGCAAATTACCCAGAAGACCTCAACAGAAATTAATTAAATAGCCGTGGCTTAGCCTATAATGTAATCAATAGTCACATCACTGTGTTATGTGGATGTAACTGCCTGGTTGCAGAAAGATTATCCAGCACAATGTGGTTTGGGTTTATATGTCATTATTTAATGATCATTAGCCCCCCAAGGATCAAAAGGTACCTTAAAAATCCTGCTGCCTGTGATGCTGGAACGTTTGCCCTTCATACTATAGGAACAACTGGTGAAAGTTTCTATATCTAAGGATCAGCTTAGAAATTAGTTTCTTTCAAGTTTTCATGTTGCAGGAAAGTATTTTGCAAATTATTTTTTTAAAATGAACCTTGCCTGCTAGTTATGGAGCTAACACCTGTCTGCATGTGAAATGTTTAAGGGAGTGCAAATCAAAATCAATTACAAGCTGACTGTCCTACCTTACCAATAAATCATCCTGGCCCAGTTTGAATGCCTCATAGTTCTCAGCTGGGGCTTGTCTGCACTGGGGATTTGCTTTTGACCCACTGTGGTGATCACTAATCCAAAGTCACTGGTTGCATTCCATCTTTGGCAATTTACTCAGCTAGGAGGATGTTCCTGTGCAGTCCTGCTACCACACCAACATGGGTGGAAGGTCACACGAGGAAGGGGGACTGTCCTTCTCTCTTAAAAAGGTGACTATTTTTGTTGGTGTGGGTTCTGCTGGGTGTGATTGGTGGCATCCTATGAGCACGGAGATGTCCACACTTCACTGCCGTTCTGCTGCTCCTACTTATCAGGGGTGGCATAAACACTGGGATTTGGGCCTTGCTGACCCTTCTAATGTATTTTGTATTAAATAAGATACAAATTTAAAGAACAGCTTCTACTCATAAGGACCTTCTTAGGCAAATAAGTCTTTAACTATTTAAAGCTTGCTCTATAGCCACTGTCACTGCCAAGAGAAAATGAGAAAATGTTTCTTTTGAAACAGCATTGTCTTTCCAGATTTTTTTGATAAGTGTTGTCATGTTAAGTAGGAACTGTGACCTTCATGTATAGTGCAGAGAAGCAGATAAACATGAAATACGGATGTAACTTGTGAACACTTATTTCTGCAACATATATTCTCTTTTTGATGAGTCAATACTTTTTAACAGATACAGTCAAGTTCATTATAGTTATAAAACTCAGATTCAGATCAGGAGCTGGACTTTCTGAAGCATCTTCTTTTGGATCATACTAGGGCTTAACGCTGATATTATCTTGATACAACAATTGCTGGGTATGTAGAAGGTGTTTCCTTTAACCAGCCTTTCAGAATAATTCAGTGTAGTCTATGATAACTATGAGCATCTCATTTTGCTGCTTTATACACATTTAGTACAGCAGTTTGCCTGTTCCTATTCATCTCTCTGTGCTAAACTGTCCCATTCTCTTTGGTTCCTTTCATACCGAAACCATATCAGGCTCCTATTCATCTTGATTACTGTCTCTGCTGTATCCGTTCCAAAACTGGGTGTACAAAATGCTGTAGCTGCAGCATGAGCATTATTGATGCTTATTGTGGGACTGTGTAATCTCTAATTTCTTTTTCTCTCTTTAAAAATCAGGGTAGCGCTCACCTGTTTTTTGTTTAAAGGCAATTAAATTCTGAGCAGATCTTTACATTAAATGATCAACAGTGCTGCTTTGGGACTTCTCCTTAAGCATCAGTGTGTTTGCATTTTTCCTGTGCCAGTACAAAATGCCTGAGATCACACTACCCAGTCCTCCATTTTCTTGTGTCAGATATTAGCACTTAAAATTTAACAACTGATGAGCACATTTTGCAACTGGCTGCATTTCTCCATTTTAGTTTCTTCTGGGATTTTGATATGTCTGGCAGGGGATGTAAGATATGAAGGAGACAGTCCTCCAGACTGTGAATTATCCAGGAATAGCAATAAGGCCTGCATCAGAGGAGAACAACGAGGCATCTTTTTAGTCCGGTAGGGCGAGTCACTACAATAATCCTAAATGTAGAAATACGTGGAGGTTTTTTTTGTGTGATGAAGAAGTAAATGCATTTGGTTTATGTGGCAAGGTTTTGGTAGCAGGGCAGCTGCAGGACTGGTTTCTGTGAGATGACACCAGGAACTGCTGCCATGTGCAGCAGACCCAGTTCCAGCCAGCTCCAATGTAGGCCCAGGGCTGCCCAAAAGCTGAGCCTGTCAGTGGTGCTGGTGGCTCCTCTGTGGGAATAGATTGAAGATAGGCTGAAAAATGCCGTGTGCTTCTGGTCAGCTTCCTTTCTACCTGGTCTTGACTGTATGACCAAGCACAAGTTCAAGTCAGAGGAGACTTTCCTCATGGTATTTCCTTTCTTTTCCTTCAAACCACATTATATGAACTCATGGTACATGAACCAAGCAGGAAAAGTACAGTAGTAAGAACTCTGAAGGGCTTTAGCATTGCACTAGTGAGCTTCACTCCCCTTGGTATAATATAAAAATGGCAAAGATGGTATGGAATGAGCATTTTTAATAACTCTCCTAAGTGTTCTATTAACTGCCGTGTATCATACAAATGAGATGCAGAAACTAGGGAAGCATTTTCAGCTGCTGAGTAAAAACAATTTAGGGTGTAAATGTACTTCCAGATCTGCACACAGGAATCCTGCCAACTGGGCTCGTGTTAATTTTACTATTTTTTAAAAAAGTTTTAGTAGACACGTTCACGACACAAAATCACTGGAAATATCCTTGTATCGAGTCAGTGTGTTTTTGAGGCTAAGAATAGCCTGCAATCTGTGCCACACTGTAATGGTTGATGGTCACCTCCCTATGTTGGACACAAGTCAGGGCTCATGCTGGCTCTCTGAGATGTCTTCTGTCCCAGGTTTTCACCTGAATGCCTTCAACCTCGGTGTCTGAGACCTGTCAACTGCCTTGGTGACTACTGATCTTCAGACACATCTGGAGCCCCTTACAGGGGCTGGTGAAACCAGCTTGGAGTGGAATTGCTGGCAATATATTTACATATATATGTATATATATAATATATATGTATATATATATATGAGCATAAAATGCTTATGCAGCTAATTAAAGGAAACTGTGACATTTTGTGGCATGTTGATATAATGCCATTAAAGTGAAATGTCTGTCAAACACCTGCTGCTCTCTGCGACCTCCTACCTGGCAGCACTGCAAGGACAGAGATTAGAGGCATGCACAGCAGAAAAGCTGCTGTGTGGCATGCTTTTATTTCAACCAGTTTATGCCACACACAGCACAAAACACCGTAATTTTTGTTTTCAATTCTCCTTTAAAGTCCTCGGCGATTGTATTTATCTTTGTTGGTACACAGATACCATTGTGAAGAGGGATGATACTTCTTAATAATGTATGTCTCTCCCTCTCTCTCTCTTTTCTTATATGTATTAGGAAAAAAATAGATCAAATAAATGCATTTTGCTTAGGAGGCACAAAAATTCATGATTATCCTGAACTTTTTCAGGAAGGCTCAGTGGAAGGCTTATATATTGACCCACTATTGATTACCTCTTTCCAAAATGTTACGCAGAAAGACCTCTTAGACTTTCTGTGCAGAATCTGACTTTTAGGAAAAGGCTAATCATGCCCTAGATAAGCTTTCTTAAAATTAGAAAATATCATAATTTTAGGTGGCAGTGTAAGCAGGAAAACTATTGTTGACCAATGTGAATGGCCTCTCTGAATTTGAAATAATACCAAAAAATGTAACTGCAGATGCCAGAATTACATAGGTTATACTGCTTGGATACTTCCTAAAAGTCACTGAAATTTGTACCAGATCTGAACTGGGACAGCAGACAAATGCATTTCTGACGAGGAGGAATTTTTATGAGTTGCATTTCCCTGCTCGTGTGCTGGGTTCCACTGGGCAAGTATCTCCTTGACAGTAGGAATATACACAATGAGATTTCTTGAGATGGAATGGATCATTGGTCATTGTATAAAATATCTTTACGGAATTGGTAAATGGCAAGGATAAGGATAGGCTACCATCTAGTGGATACATCGTAAAATTATTACATTTGTATTTAACCCATTTTGGGACTTGAATGGCTAAACCAAAGAAAATCAGTTCAACTCTTACACGCTGAAGTGCCACCTGAAAGCACTCCAACCATGTATGCATTCAGCCTGATTTTAAAAAACCTTGCTGTGCTTTCTTCTGATACCTCAAAGCAGGTCTGCTTGTCCCAAAACCAAAAGAGACAGGACAGAGAGTACTGTATTTGTCAGGTGTCCTTATTCCTTTTTGACCTCTAGGATACAAACATACAACCACACATTAGTATCTGTACGGCAGTTTGAAGGTGTAAAACACAGAGAGAGGTCTAAAACAGACAAACTAGAAGAAAAAAGACATTTAACTCAAATATCATGGCACATGTCTAAAGGCACAATATAAAATACCCAATGTAGTAGTTAACACTCAGGAATTGCTGAGGAAGGAGTACAAGTACAATTTTCTTTTTATGTCTGCTATACCCAACTGGCCTCAGTCCAGTGATTTCCAACCTGAACTTGGCCGTGCTTGCCTCTGGAGGAATAAGGCCTCAGAAGCATCTTGATATGCTGATGTACCCCTGTGTACACTGAGCTCTTTGTGTGGTGTGGGTAAGAATAACAAAAGTAAGTCATGCAAATTATGACTTCCAAGTCTGATCTACATTGATGGGATCATCACTGCAATTGGACGGACAGAAAGGATATGGAGTTGCTGGATGCATCCACATGTCTTTGTTGCTCTGAGAGCCGCAGCTCAGTTAAAAGGGACATGGTATTAAAAGAAAAACCTGGATAAAGAGCTGGGGACCACGTGTGTTAGATGAACATTCTTATTACAGGAAGTACTTGCATCAGAGAGTGAGAGATAAACACGAAAATAGAGCAGCCTGGTCTACTGGGCTTGTGGATTACACTGATGGTGCTCCGATCTGATCAGGTGATGTAACTCCCCATGATAGCAGCTTCAGAATCATTTGTTACTGTCTGATAACAATGAGACACGACATAGATCTGCCTTACTACCCGAGCCACGGGTATGTCTACAACCCAGTTTCTTAAACACTGGAAATACGCGCTGGCCTGTGTGCCAAATGTCTTTGTGCTGCCTGCCTTGACCTTCCATATCTGCACAGAGAATAGCAGGTGTGTGCTGTGGGATGAGCACATGTTATGTGCCTCCCTGTAGGGATGTGCCACGAGCTGAAGGGAGTGTTGGAAAGAGTGCTGTGGAAGCTGGAACCTTCCTGCTGTCAGCACTAAACTGGAGTAGGGGTGGGGGGCACTGGAACTGCCATTTGTATGGCCCTGCAGCACTGCATCACCTGTGGAGCAAAGACGAGGTAGGCTGAGGACATGAAAAGACAGATCATGAGACATATTCCATTTGGCTCTAAGCCGCCTGTCTCCAGTGGTGTCAGTAATACAGCCACGGCAGCACATAGTTCAGTACAGGTATCTGCCAGCTAGTTTTTCACCCAGCTCTAGGGGCAAGGTATGCCATTTCTGCTGTTTCAGCACAAATAAAACTAGCCCAGGCAGGCAGTTCTAGGTTACAAATTCTCTCCTAGACTTAATAACATGAAAAATACAAGTCTCTTATCTACCTCGTAAAATGCATCAACAGCTGCTTTCTTTAACTCATTAGCTGTGCATCTTTGGACCAGCCCAGCTCGAGGTTTCTCAGCCTGCTGTAGCTATTTTGATAGCTCAACTTCTGTGCCTAAGCAAACACACAAAGCAACAGAGAGAGGGGAAGTTGAAACAGAAGGTTTCTCACACTCTAATTCAGGTGGACAGTTGTAATTCTGCCAGACTATAGTAGCAGTTCCTCCCTAGAGGCAGCAGCCTCCTTTCTGGTCCATTGGTTTTTTTGCTGGAAGCTGGAATTGGAAGGGATGTCTTCTAGATGAATGATGTTTCCTTCTATCTCTTGGTGGCAGGAGACAGCACAAAAAGCACTAGATAACCAGCCAAAATCCCAATCAAGAGTCTTTCAAGTTAAGCAGTGAGATGTAGCAAATGCCGAGGCCTGAGGTTTATTGTTAAAGCCCATGGGACTCGGTGAGAGGGCATTAAGACCACAAAAAAAGACAAACACAAAATATGAGGTTGAAACTCTCCTCCTCTGATAGGGTGGAAACTCTCCACTTTTATAAATTTTTGTATTTCTGCTCCACAGAAACTAAAGAAATCCTCTTCCAGATTTTTCTATTAGTATTTGTCCAACTGATCTTAGTTCACCAAGGTCATACCACAGAAGTTTGGTTCCCAAAATAATGTGCCTAACCTTCATGAGGTCTGCCTGGGTAGGATATTGTGACATAGGTCTGTCTAAAATGATCTTCTGTAGAGGTCTGTCTTCCACACAAGTCACCTGCTGCCTGTTAGCCATCACAGCACTGGCCCTGCAAAACAGGCATTCCTGAACCAATACTGAGAAAAACAACCCTGTTTTATAGAGGAATAGGATACGACTACCTCTGGTGTTTTGGCTACCTCACTACCCAAAGGGTAAAAATTAAGCCCAGTGCTATCAAAAACATTCCCAAATCGTAAGAGAAGCCTCTTTTCCACCCAATTTTTGCGAATAAAAAGGCATAAATTAAGAATATAGTACTATTTGTACACACATATGGTTTTTTTTTTCTGAGTTGCAAATAATGCAATGCTTCCCCAGGAAAAAAAAAAGGTACCACTAACCACAAACCACTTGAATTCAATACAGTGAGGTGTAAACATGGAATGAGTTCTCAGAACTCAACAAATCAAGGATAATATATAATCAGAGGACACATTTTTGTGAAGTGGGGGTGTTTTGTGAGCAAGATGTGAATGTAAAATTTACTGGAAGGGAGTTGGCTGGAGATTGCCCAAGACACCAGATCTGAGGTACAGCAGCTCATACATCTCCAGGAATAAGAAAGAAAGGACAAGGTGTTGAAGAGGTAAGAGGGAGAGGAGACTAAGGGTCCTTATGCTGACACATTGGTAGTCAGCTTCCCAGGATAGGGAAGTTTTCTTTTTACTTAGCCTGGTTTCTGTCTCAACTTATGAAGATTTACTGCTTCTGAATGGACGTTTCTGTCTACTGCTGTGTTTGAATTTTCACCCCATGGCTGCACCAGCTCACAGTCTTGTGTTTATCTCTGTTTTGGAGAATGGAAACACTTAAAAAGCCTTCCCTCACCCAGTGCCTGTGACCTTGCATTGAGCAGAGCTACACAAACACTCAGAACAAAATCCAAATGCAAACCTGAAACCTGCTTTTGGGTTTTGTTATGAACTTGAAACTGAATTTTACCCTAAGTTTTATGAGCCTTGTCTGAATTGGAAGGGACCTGGGCTGATTTAAGGTTTTACAGGGAACCATTTGATACTCAGAGGCTTAATGTGATTTTGGCTTGAAACAAGCAGTTCTTGGCTGACTTCAGGCATTGAATCCCATATCCAAGGTGAAATCCAAGGGCTATGTAAACTTAGGACAAACTGAAGGCGATGTGTGCATGAGCTCACGCACACGCAAGTTGTGACTTAATGCACCTCGCCAAATTCTGCACGGGATTGTGGCTATGTTGAGGAGCATTGGGACGTGTCTCCTGAAGTTCCAATCCAGAGCTGAACAGGATGGCGAAGTATGAGTTGTAGACAACTAAAGCTCAGACCCTGGTCTTCTGTAAACAAACACCTCACTCTCCGCATGTTTGTGGAGTAATAGTGACATCCTGTGGCCAGTCCCGATTAGTCCCAAGCACGGACAGGCTGTTTATTCCTACTGGTGCTAGACATGAGGACCTGCTGGGAGAAAAGATGAAGGCAAAGCTGGAGAGGGAAAGATTTCAACCTTCCTTAATCTAGATGTTAAACTTCAAAGGAGAGGAAAGAGTTACAACCCACTTGCTCTTTAGTCATAATCCAAACATTAAGGCCCTTAGCTAATTTAAATGTAAAGTGATTTTAAACATGCTTTCGGAAGCTGAGCATAGAAATGAATACCCATGGGAGGCACCGGGCATAGCAACTGGAAGGGGGAACAGGGAAACCAAGCTCTGAGCCTAGAGCGTGGAGAGGCCATCGGTGAGATGGGAGTCAGGGATGTTTGAGACCATCCTTTGGAGCCTTCTGAGAGGATCCAAATAAACCAAGTATAAAGGTACAAGCAGGAGGTAGCACTGAAATGGAAGAGCAATTTCATTTCCCAAGCACGCTGTATTTTGATGTTAACAGGCACGGCCGTGGCACTGTGGCAGGTTCAGTGAGGGACGGCTCTTTTTTCCCCTTGCAGTCGACATGCTCTCATTCAAGTACAGAGGAAATATACTGCCAGCTGAGTCAAGTATAAGGATTGCCCAGAAAAGAGAAAATTTAAGAGGAAAAAGAAAAACAGGAGTAGGGCAGCCAATAAATTGTCAATGAAGAGAGAAAGCAGGCGAAGAGAGCAGCTGGCTAGAGCCCAGCAGAAGAAACTCAGTGCCTGGGAGACCAGCTTTCTGTGCTACATTATTTCAAAAGCCAAGAAGCCACTGGAGTTCAAGGAGAGAAGGAGCTGGACAGCCAAGGTGACTTTTCTTACGGGTATTCTCATTTTTATTGCCTAAATTATGGTAACTCCTGTGATGTGACAGAGATGCTGTTTCTGCCCTGAGGTGCCCACCAGTGTTGTTTTATGCCTTGGACAGTGTGATCCAAGGCCAGCCAGAATCAAGGAGGCCAGCTAGAAACGAGGAACACAGTGTGCTGTGGGATTATGGCTGAGCTGGGTGACATAAAAAGGCAGAGAGTGTCAGAGAGACAAAACGGTTTCCCCATTGTGTGAAGGAAAGAAGGAGTGGGGAGGATGTGAAGTTGTGATGTTTTCCAGCGATGACGACTTCCTTGTAGAATTTGATTGTCCCAAGATACTTCCTGAATTGCACAGGCTCGTTATATGGGACAGAGCTCATGTAGTATCTGATGGTTAAGAGAGAACATTCACTCTCGCAAGTATTTGATTTGCATTTGGAGCCTGCAAGGTAGGTGTGGATATAGCATCATCCCATGACACTGGCTTGAGGTTCAAGTGCTGTTTCCTACGGGGTGAGTGACTTGTTTCATTGGACAGCTGGCAAAAGCAAATGATTTAGTGAACATGCAGACTTTTAGACTACTCTCACAAGATGGACGGAATTTCAGGTGATGAGACTAGTCTTTCACCTTCTTCTCAGATAGCTGTCGAAAGCCACAAGTATAGTTTTGTCATATCGGGGATCTGATAAAAAAGAACCATTTCCCAACCCAAAAAGTAAGTAAAATTTGCACAAACCTCACATTAGCTACAAACCAGTCTATGTCCTTGGTGGCTGGCACAGCAAACCATGGCCTGATACACTGGTCTGTAATTCAGTGTCTCCGAGAAACAGCAGAAAGACCAGAGCAACTGAGGGAAGAGTCGGTGAGGTAAAACATGACAGATGCAAGAGTACTACTAATGTGGCCCTGAAACAAAACAGCTACCTGGAGAGAGAGTTTGGGGACTGAATGCTGACTGGAAGAAGCCAGGAGCCATAAAAAGTGAAACAGGCTCCTGTTGTCTGGTTCTCTGCCCATGCTCTGGGAAGCAAGGCTTCATGTATTTCTGTAAAATAAAAAGAACTATATCCAAAATAGTAGATCATCATGATTTTCTCACTCTACTGGGGACAACCCACAGGGCTTTGGATTTGATCTAGCTGCTTGGCCAACAGCAGCTCTGGTCTGATAGATTAGCAAAGTCTCTGTGGTGAGTTTGTCATCGCTACTGATTCAGTGCCCTCCAAATACCTGCCTCTCACCACTGTTCTGCGCAATTCCCAAATTAGGCCGTGGTGCCAGGTAGTGAACTCTCCCACTTGCTATGCTCTGATTGAGTTTGTAGGTCTTACGAACATGGAGGTAATGCTATTAGTTTTCAAGACTGGGATTCTTTGATCTGATCATTAACTTTCTCCATTGCTCCCTGCCCCCCTTGCTGTAACTCTTTCCTGCTGCATCCACAAACAGCTGCTTCTGCTGGAATGGTAAGAGACAGGAGTCTAAACCTTCCCAAAGCCTGAGGTTTACAAAAGCAGGATCTGTCATGTTAGAAGAAAGTAACATGCTAAGGTTTAGCCCTCCTCTTGCTGAGAATTTACTTTTGTTAAATGGGAATATAGACTTAAAATCAAATATTTGCTTACAAGGGTCAAGTGTCTGCAGCTGAACCATGCCTGATCCTAAATATCACCTACAATAAATAATGCTGCTAAACAGAGCACATCACAATAAAATTCTATGGTCTCCTCAAAATATATAAGCATGGCTAGCCACTAACATATCAAAGATGTGTGGGAGGGGACAAGAATTAAGGAGAAGTCCTAGACAATCAGCTCTTCCAGTCCTTGAGATCCTCACACTGGTGAAATTGACTGAAGGTCCTTGTTTCTTTCATATTTATTTCCCCCCCGCTTTTCTTTCTCCCAGCTTTCTTTCCCTTGTTCTGCAGCTACTTTTCACTGTAGCCTTGAGTCCTCAGCGCACAGCTGTCTCCCTGCCAGTAACCTCTGCTCCCGGAGCAATGCTGGCTAAGTGTGTGTCTGACCTGGCTCATGTGCACCATGGCCCAGCCTGCTTATGGTCCGTACTAGTCCTGATCCATTTACAATCTGGCTGTGCCTCAGGCTGCAGCAGTGCATCTCTGATGGGCCACGCTGGAATCATTGCAAGTCCATAACGGAGTCCTCTGTCCTGGAAGAACCCTTTTCCTCAAAGTGCCTCTTTCCTTTTATCCTGCTCAGTGCTCCCAAACTGTTCTCTGCCCCTTGTAGAATGGGGGATTATGATATCGATCTCGGTGTTTTGGAGCAATGGGCACTCCCAGGGCGAGCCCTGGGGGAGGCTGGGTATGGAAAGGCTGGAAGTTCCCTCAGGGCGCTGAGAATCAACATCAAACAAACACATCAGTGCTTATTAAATTAAATAAGCGATTAACGCAAGTAGTCATAAGTTTAAGCCAGTACTTTCTTCAAATAACCAGTTACCAGCATGCCCCCAGATCAGCTTAACTAATACAAGATGCTACTACCTCCACCTAGTTTTCTTTGCCTGGAAGTCGGTGGAGCTACATGAGAAGGAGCTTGTTCCCAGGCAGAGTACATGTCTGGACTTCACAAAAGGCAGAGGAAGAGCAGCAAGAGCAGCCTGGTGCATGTCTTCATTAGGGAAGTTTCACAGAGCACAGTCACGGTGCTAGTAACACACATCCAACATCACTTTCTGTCTCAGACAATTCATTGCTTCCTGTACGATAACTGGAGCACTGGAAAAGAACATATTAGAGCAAGATGTGAAATCTAGCAATTCTGTTAAGGTTAGAAAAATTCTAGCTGAGCTGCAGCCAGGAAACAAGTTTTAAAATGCCAGCTGAGGCAGAAGGTTTTGTCTCATTGGAGCTCTACTTATTCCATGCTTGAACAGCTCTTGCAGCAGCAGGAACCTGAGTAAACCTTGGTATACAAAAGACAGGCTTAGTAGAGATGAAGCTGGTATTTGTTTATTGAAATGAATTTTGGCTACTTTTCCTATTTCTCTCCAGGATACCTTGTTGATGGCAGGTGGGAATTAAGAGCTATATTTCTGATATCTGTATCATTTATCTATAGTCTAATCTGAAAAACTAATAGGAACACTTACTAACACTAAAAATGTGGGGGAGAGTTGAAGAAATTTGAGCTACTTTTTATTATTTTATTTTNTGGCGGGGGCTTGTTTATTTTTGGTGTTTTTCTTTGTAGCCTCAAGCAGTGGTCCAAGAAGGAGAGTCTCAGGGAGGAAATCCTCAGGAAAGCAGTGACTTGAATTTGAACTCAGCACCAGGCACACAAGGTTTGGAATTAGATAATCATAATTACACGGGACTAAAGAGTGCAGCCACTCTCTGGCAAACTGTGCACATACCCACCAAGCTCTAGCACTGGCTGCACTCTTTCTTTTTTTTTTTTTAAGGAACCTGGCATTTTATTAATACTGCTGGCTAAAGACTGTTTTCAGATGAGTTTTGGCCTGTGTCTCCAGCTTTAAAGTATGACTTCCTGCCAATCTTGCTGCTCCCTTCATTCACCTTTGTTCATAAGAGAGGGGAAAACGCAGCACTTCCCTTGAAACCCCCTTCATAGCTTTCATGCAACCTTCAGTTAAGCGNAGTTTAAGCCAGTACTTTCTTCAAATAACCAGTTACCAGCATGCCCCCAGATCAGCTTAACTAATACAAGATGCTACTACCTCCACCTAGTTTTCTTTGCCTGGAAGTCGGTGGAGCTACATGAGAAGGAGCTTGTTCCCAGGCAGAGTACATGTCTGGACTTCACAAAAGGCAGAGGAAGAGCAGCAAGAGCAGCCTGGTGCATGTCTTCATTAGGGAAGTTTCACAGAGCACAGTCACGGTGCTAGTAACACACATCCAACATCACTTTCTGTCTCAGACAATTCATTGCTTCCTGTACGATAACTGGAGCACTGGAAAAGAACATATTAGAGCAAGATGTGAAATCTAGCAATTCTGTTAAGGTTAGAAAAATTCTAGCTGAGCTGCAGCCAGGAAACAAGTTTTAAAATGCCAGCTGAGGCAGAAGGTTTTGTCTCATTGGAGCTCTACTTATTCCATGCTTGAACAGCTCTTGCAGCAGCAGGAACCTGAGTAAACCTTGGTATACAAAAGACAGGCTTAGTAGAGATGAAGCTGGTATTTGTTTATTGAAATGAATTTTGGCTACTTTTCCTATTTCTCTCCAGGATACCTTGTTGATGGCAGGTGGGAATTAAGAGCTATATTTCTGATATCTGTATCATTTATCTATAGTCTAATCTGAAAAACTAATAGGAACACTTATTGACTAACACTAAAAATGTGGGGGAGAGTTGAAGAAATTTGAGCTACTTTTTATTATTTTATTTTTATACCCTGAAATAATGCTGCGTTTGATTCCTGTTTCACAGAGGAAAATGAAACCCTAGGATGAATATACTGGTCCCTGGAAGGCAATTCCTGTAAACAAATTAATACAACTCAGGCCTACCTCCTCTACATTTTGTTCCTTTTCTTGTGCAGCCTATTGATTGATTTACCTGAGGGAAGAGATTCCTCTGACTCAGATACTAAGCAAGTTCTTAAGGAAAATATCAGCTTTAAAAAGGGAGCAAAAGAAAGAGCAGCAGTTGCAAAAATTGCTAATCTTTCATTTGCAGGAGCCACTGAACATCTGGATAGTATGAAGCTCCTTTAACCCCCTGAGTGCAGAAAGAATTAGCACCAAAGGGCAGCCCATGCTAATTCAGTGCCATTAAACTTGTATAAGCTAGAAGAATGTGATGTTATACTTCCATAGGGCCATATGGATACCACTTTGCACTTTGTATCCATCAGAGGGACTAGAAAAACTAGTTCAGTATTGTACGGTGTGGCTCTTAGAGAGATAAAATAGCCCCTGTGCAATATTATACAGTATTACACGTCTGTCATATCACATCTTGGAACCAACCCACCCTTTTACCTATAGGTGGAGAGCTTGTCTGCTGACATGCGACGTTTGTGCTTCCATATTTAGAAGAGCAAAAGACTAAATATTGAAATAAAAACNTCCTTGAAACCCCCTTCATAGCTTTCATGCAACCTTCAGTTAAGCCCTATTTTAGTTCTCTCTGAATATCATTTTTCTCAGTAGTGAAAAGTGAATAGGCTTTGCTTTCAAAGTCAACATTATCTGTGCTCAACAGTAACAACATACTAAAGATTTTATAGTGATTTTTGTATGTAGATTTGAAACTGCATTAACAAAGACAGAGAAATTGCATTGGCACAAAGAACAGCCATACACAGATGTTAAAGCTGAGATTTTCAAATCTAACCCCACCCCCAGCCCGTCAGGGCCTGACGGCCAAGATGCACAGCCCTGAGCGGCTCCTTTGCTGTGAGTCAGTATCAGTGTCTTCCACTGGAGTTATTTTGCTCTGCTATAGGTGTGATTTAGATATGAATGATTCCTAGCAAGTTCGGTCAGCATACACCTTATATCCTTCAGTGTATGCTTAGGTGTGTTAGAAAAATTAAAAATGATTATAAACCAGAACTGTATTTTAAACACAACAAACAAGAAGGGGAACACAGTGGTTTACCAAAAAACCCTTACTTCAAACTACGTAGAATTATGCAAAATCACCGTAATCCTTATCATCCCCTACTGCAATAGGAAGCCTCCTCACTGAAAATGTGACTGCAAGGGAAGAAATCTCTGGATAATGCTTTAGAGACTCGAGGATTGCCAAGCTCCAGCTCTTGGAGTTCCCTGGGGCTGGAGGTTTAGGTAAGGACTCCACACTTGGATCGAGGCTCAGGATGTGCTTGTTTTCTCTCCTACAGTGGTGAGTCAGATCAGATCCGATTCACAGGCTCAGCCTCCCGCTGGGCAGTAAAAACACCGCTCTGCTTTTGGGTATAGTTTCCAGCTCCAAAATAAACACTGAGAGCAGCCAAACTATGGTCAAAAAACATCTAGAATGAGCACACTGGGTTGCAAGGGGGATGTCAAGAGGCTGTCGCTTCAGACAGTGCACCCTGCCGAAACTTCTCACATGACCTTCAGCACACAGACAGGTCTCTGCTCCCGTCAAACCCAGGAGAAATGTTTGTACATTCCAGTTAATTGTGAAGCTTGGCAGCGGAGCAGCAGAAAATGACTGCAAAGCACAAAAACATCAGAGAGCCGTAGAGTGGCCTGCAAACTGAACAAGTTTAGGGGGTCTGAATTCAACACATCCAGGCACAAATCAAAAGAAACCATGCTAATTAAACCAACATAATGCCCTGAATTATATCCCCCCAAAAATCCAGAGGTTGGATGCCAATGTTATTTTTTTTAGGGGAGATGAGCCTGAAGAATACAGGCTTATTTTTTCCCCTGGATTGTTTGTGTTCTCTGTCAGACTTGCCATACAGTCCTGCCCTCTAGAGCTCTTTAAAATAACACACCTTATTGTGGTAACTTGAAAGGTAATTCACAAATCCCGGGGGAAACACTCCTTCTTTGGCACAGGGGCTCTCAAAAATCATCTGTCACTTGGAGCTTCCAGGCTACGCCTCCCATCGTGTAAGGCCCCTAGAGCAGGCTCTGCTGTGTTAATGAGAATATCAAAGTAATTGCATTGCAAAAGCCAAATGCCTTGTTTTTAGCTACGTTTTCTCTCAGGTGAGTATCCAGATGAGATACTCAGTCCCACGAGAGTTCATTCCCAGCACAGCTCGCAGGCTTCATTGGAAGCACAGTCTTTGGTCCTGGTACGCAGAGTATATGCCTTTTTTGTGTCCACGGACCACAGAGAATGCAGTGATTTCTTTAACAGTGAAGGAGAGTTGACACGTAAACCGCAATGGGCTGCTTTTTTTTTGAGTGAATGCTCCACGGACTTAATCAGACTCTGGGTTTGTCCATAGCAAGTTCAATAGTTGCTATTTGCTCTTAGATCCTCAGCTTCATTAAATGTAAAAGTTTCAGCTTTTGCCAGCAGTTAGTTGCATCTAGATCTATAAAGGCTGTTCTGTCTCTCTAAGATGAGACATAAAACTGAGGCCTCGACCATCTGTGGTCATTAAGGATCCCATAGCATGCCTCAAAAGGTGAAGATGGTAGCTTTCGTCTCAGGACCAAATTCTATTCTGAGTAATTAAATTCCTTCAACCCTAAACTTCACCTCCAGGTTTTAGTATAAGGTACAGTGTTTCCTTAAGTGTTCATAATAGAGTGATGGACTGCTATCTGATGGCCACATTCTATCCCAGAAATTATAGTATTATACCAGTGGATTAAATGAAGTGTGCAGTTACACATGTTCATCCTGTTGGTCACAACACAACACAGAGCAAGCCTGTCTCAGCACAATAACACACACACACACATGAAAGCACAGAGCCCAGAATGACAAGGTTTTAATTTTTACTTACTTATGAAATTTAAAATCTGATATCTTACATATTGTGAGCCTTTGCTGATCAGTAGAGAAGCAAATCCCACTGGAAAAGAGATAAGGTTGGCTGCAAAGGGAGAGTCATTCCTCCCACGTCTGGGAGCTGAAAACAGTGTGTAAAAACCAGAATAAATTATCTACCATTACCTCGGTGAAGTGTTTTTAATTTACTGCCCTGCTGGATGTGTGTGGTGGAACATATACATGAGAAAAACAAGAAGGACTGTATTTCTCTTGAATGTACTGTGTGTCCCATAATGCAATACACTGCTTGTTTAACATCCTGCCATGGATTTGGTTGGTTGACTAAAAGTTGGTTGACTTTTTTTGGAATTCTGCTAGGAACAATTTAACCCCAAGATAGCTGCAATTCCAAGTGAGTGAGTACACCTGTCTGGTTCGTGTGTCACTGCTGAGGTCCTGTTCTGAGCAGAGACGAAAGATTGTATCACCTGTTTATTTCCGAACATGTTGCAAGTACTCAGGACTTCAAGCATTTTGTCTCTACATATCCTTTATCTGTGTGTGGACCCTCCCTGAAGTAGAAGGTAAGCCCATGAAAAAATGGAGAGTCCATTTGATTAAATATGATACAATTATTTTCAGTTACATTTCTTTTAATCTCAGAAAGGCAGAATGGAAGATGGACTAATTGTAGCAGTGCATGGAAGAAATCTGGACATTGCTTAGAGTACAGACCTCTCAATAAAAAACTCTACTAAAGCTAAGAAGTTACTGCCTGCTCTTCTGTCTGCTTTTGTGGAGAGTGGAACCATAGGTCTAACCATTGGAAATAATTTTTCTATAAACTTCAGTTATTTGTAATACAATAATCCTTCGTATGGGCTATAAACTTTTGGTTCCCCTCTCTTCCAAGTTGCAAGATCGAAGTGAAACTTGGCAGTATTCTGTTTGTTGAAATGAAAGGCCCTAGGTCAGATTCTGATCTCCCATTGGCCTTACACCTGTGAACTGACTTTAATGGTGTAAATTTTTACCTCAGCATGAGCAATGACAGAATCAGACCCTGCATATGTTTTTTATCTAAAGCTGTGTTCCAGATGTGTTTATGTAGCCTGTTTTCAATAAAATGTGAGCATTTTAAGATGTAAATGGATTTTTCTTTAATTGTAACCATACGGACTGTTATTAAATTTTCATTTTAAAACTGCAGATACTGCTATCCCAGCCATATTGAAGCATCACAATGGGTTCACTTGACCAGTGCAGCTTTCACACAGCACCCAAGCAAATGCAAGACTCTTAAAGCTGGGAAAGACAGGGAAAAACATGAGATGACATCAAAGCGTGTGTGGAAAACCGTGACTTCTTGATTTTCCTGATATTAGAGCTCCACATCCCATTGAGGTATTTTACTCTCCTCTATTCAAGAGGAGGCAAAATTAAGTGCAAAGCTGGTTCAGCATGCTCCTTCAAGCTGAGTTATCACTACTACTGGGTTCTTTTTTGTCTGCCTTTGCTACAAGTCAGCAGCCCTGCTCAGCACTCAGCTTCTTTACAGGTTCAGGCTGTGCCTGGCTGCCTTGAAGCTCAAATTCAGAGTTACATGGCTGGATTGGTGTCTTGGGAGGATCTGTGCCTATCTGGGGGGGTAGTCCTGGAATGAGCATATTCCTTCCCCCCCCCTTTCAGCCTCTGTGCTGTGATACCACATGCTGAGGCTCCAGGAAGGAGAGGTCAGCCTGCTGCTGCCCCCAGCCCAGCGATCAGCTTTGTGCTCAACATCAGCAGCAGTGCCTGAGGGGACGAGACCTCCCTGATTCTCAGGCTTGATGGTGCCCAATCTTGAGGGTCCCAGTATCCCCCACAGCCTTTTGTGCATCTCCACACCTAAGGGCTGCTTCCCAGCTCAGACTGGGGGATCAAATTTTCCAACAACAGAAAAGTAGAGGCAAGTTAAAAAGTTTTGCTTGATGGATTTTCCATTAAAAAAAGGAGACAGATTTGTTAATGAATAAATGTTTAAGAGAAAGATGTCAGTGTTGATGGAGTTTTTAATTTAATCTTCCTGAAATGAAGCATTTCAGAAAGGGAAAAGAAAATTCACTTGGAAAACTTCTTTTAATTACACATCCACATCTCCATGAAATAGGTGGCTGGTATAGTCATTATGCTTATGCTTTTCCTTAGCGCATTTTGACATTTTTAAATGGAAGGTTTTCCACTACTGTTCCGTAACGTTTTCTTTTTTATTTATTATATATATGTGTGTGTTTTGTTTGCCTATTTGGAACAACTATTTTCAAATGAAATAGATTCTGAAAGTGAATTTTGTCTGCCAAACCTGATAATGTTTAGAAGTTCAGTCATGCTTCTATGCTGTAAGGATGTTTTCTTCCCTGGACAGCTGGAGAACACAGACTGTGTTTCTTTCCTACTATCATTATTATTTCCTCACCCTTTAATTTCCACATTCTGGGTCTGTTGGATACTTATGTTTGACTCATGTCTTCTTCAGAATGCAGCTGCCAAGTGGTGGGGAAGTTCAGTCGTCTCAGACTTGGACAAGTTAAGAATGTTTTTTCTCCTGGATTCAACTATTGAGGACTCCTGGGCCATGTTCAGCTGTGTCCCAGTAATGCATGGTAAAAGAAGGATGCTTGCACAGAACAACCACAACAGAGTCAGAGTGTTCCTGTGCTTTCTTGAAGAGGGAAGAGTTTGATAAATGGAAAAAACATCTATTCCTGGCAGTGAAGAATGGACTCCTTCACTGTAGGGCTCAGGCTTTCCCCAGACCTTCCCAGGGCTGCAGTCATGAATGCTTGGTTTGGCTGAACTGTGGTGTGTTATGAAGACGTGAAAAGTGAGCTAGATAGCTGAGCTGCCCCATCTGCATTTTTTTTTCATTTGAAAATTTAATAAAACCCCATGTGGTTATGATTGAAAAAAAAATCCATTAATGTTCTCAAAATGCTTCATATCTAAAGCAAAATGTATATTAACTTCCCATCCCCCATCTCTAGTGAACAATAAGATATACTTTTTCATTGAATCAGTTAAAATCATTAAATAACTTTTTACATCATCAACCCAAACCATGTACTTTTAGTTACTTTTCTAATGACTAACAAATGAAGTTAACATATCAATGTCTTTATATGCATCAGGGAAGAAAGGGTGGGGCTTGTGAATGTGGAATCTGAACAGAGATTCTTTCATATTTTTATATATTTTAAATTGGGGTAGGTGTTTCTGTCTGGAGACCATATGTTTGGGGTTTTTTTTTAACAATCTGTATGTGTGTAAAAAATAAAAATTTAAGTGGTATGGACAGCTACAGTGTGGGCTCTGGAGTTCTGGTGAGGTGATCTAGATATGAAGAGATGTCCAGATGAAAAACCCTTTTCCTTCAGGCACATATTCCATTATTTGGATCTTATCTGAACAGCACCCGTTCGCAAAGTCCTGGATGTGCTTTCTGTGGAACAACAGCAGAGTGGAATTACCATCAAGGGGCTTGTCAGTGTCAGTCTGGCTGATGGTACAGGGGGAAAGGCTCATGGGCAATTTAACAGCACCAGTGCTCTGCATGCACAGACACCGAGGCTTTGCAGCAGCAGAAGGGACGAGCCCTTCAGCCCCACAAACCAAAGGGCTGAGTGTGGGAGGGGTTCTCTGCATCCTCTGCACTACCAGGGTTTTACACATACAGCAGGGCAGTTTTAATTTCACCCGGGCTAGGCAGAGTTCGGTTTGCTAGAGAAACAATATCCCTAAAACAAAATGGCACTCCCAGCTGCAGAAAAAAATGAGGCAGTCACCTTTGAAGTCATTCTCAAGCCTGCCCCATAAACAGCCTGTCTGGATGCACAGTACGTCATCAGGTTCATCTTCCAGCCTGGGGGAGTTGTGTGTCATCACCTCTGCAGTGCGCCTGAACCCCGGCGAGGGCTCCTGAGCCTGTGTGTGCCATGGTGCAATGTGCGGTGTTGCTGCCAAAACACAGGACCAGCTGGTTTATTCATTTTGCACGGTGCAAAAATGTTATTAAACTGCACCATACAGATAAGTACTAGAAAAATTGCTAGGTTATTTTTTTCACATAAAATTAGCCAATTTGCTGGTGTATGTAATTGTAAAGAATGCAAAGCATCCCATTCAAGTGATTAACCTCTTAGTTAATAAAAGCAACAATTGCATGTGTATAAATAATATAATAAAAGGAACATTCATATCAAAGTAATATAGCTCATACTATCCCGTTTCTCTCCTTAATTAGTAAATAATTCATCAAATTCTGCAATGAATTGTGCTCCCACCCACATTTCTTCATCCAATTATCGTGAAATAGGAAAGCAGGAGCCTTCCTTCTTTGAAAAGGATGTGATAATGAAATTGTTCAATAGCTCTTCTAAGCCCTCTGCTAGTCTAAATTAGTACTTTCTTGGGCATACTATTTCTTTTGTTCATTTCTTCCCTGATTATTTTTTTTCTAATTTTACTACTTTTTTTTTTCTTTTTAATTGAAGAGATCTTTGGTGTTAAATGTCATTTTACACTGACACACTTTAAAAGAAGTATATTCACCATGGTTTGTTTTCAACAGTCACAAATGAAATTAATTCTGCAGTATAGATGAATGGCAGTGTTTGCTTGCCAAAGTGATCCTTTCATGCTTTAGATCGTATCACACAAACAAAATTAAAAGAATTTATAAAATACAAAATAAAAAAGAAAATGCATAAGCAAGCATTATTAAGATCTCAGACCCAGAATTCAGAGTCCTTGAATGAATGGTGTGTTTAAATAAGATTCTTTGTTACCTGATCAAATTTCATTTCTTCCATTGGATCTTTGCAGGACTCAGTGTCTGAAAGAGTGATCAACTATCCAACGTTGTCTTTCAGCTGTTTGGTGTGTGGTCATGTTTTATGTATTTCACAGCATTCAAATCCTGCTCAGAAGACAGAATTCCTCAGCTCTTTGTGGACATGTTTATTGTACACCTCACTGTAGAACTGGATGGCCTCGAACAGTAAAGAAGAATATTTTCACAACACTGATATAAAATAGAGACTGTTGTCTGTTTTTTTTAAATGGTGAACTAAGGCTCACAGAAATGAAGATCCAAAGTATTCTTGAATTTTGGGTCCTGAATTTGAGGCACCAAGAATCTGAACTTTCAGAACAACCCATGTACATCTGTGCATATGAATACCTATGACAGTTTTATATACAGTGTGTGCATAGGAGAGTAGGTATACATGTATTATAAAAAGCACAGCATTTATTTAAAGGACTGCCATTATTGGGGTCCCCAACAGCTCTGAGCGCTCTGATTTTTCCAATGAGACAGCAAAACAAGGGTCCCATGAGAACAACTATCACTGAGCCAAGATGAGTCCACTGTAATCATGGGAGCAAAGAGCTCCCAGGAACTTGCACTGAGTCTCTACCCAGCTCCAAACTATCCATGCCAGGAATTTGAAAACTTTGAGAAAATGCTGATTGATCTTTGTCTGGACCATGCCTAATGGGAGACAGAGCTTGAGACATGAATCTCTTAAAATCTAACGCTTTAGAAGCTTGATGTGTTTTGAAGGGTTTGCATGGTAAATCGCCTCCTTCTGGAAAGGTTGCCAAATATTAGATCCCTGTTTTGAAGCATAAGGCCTTCAAAAGCCTCAAAGATAAGACCACCAGAATTTTAAATTTGGGAAGAACAATACCCTTACTGGTTTTCTAAGGCAGATTTGAAAATAGCTGAATAAATTTGGCAAAAAAGATTTTTAAAACCAGTCAGCTTGGGTAGACACCTGGTATCGGGAACTTCAGCAAAAATGTCTGGGCAGGGGAAGTTAATAAGCAGGCACTTTTGTTTTAATAGAACTTTATAACATGTGAGGCCACCAGCTTTGCTTATTATAAGGTCATTATGAAAAGTATGTTTAGGGAGCTATATTACTACTTGCTTTATTTTTCCATGTGGGAAGGTAAATTTCACTATAGAAATAAAACGATGAAAAAGTGTTAGTTAGTCTGTGTTGTTGTTGCTTTTTTACCTTTATGTGTAAGCATGCCAGTACTTAATGCATTTTAAGTAATACTTGGAGCATTATGAAACAGATTTTTTTTTTCAGAAAGAAAAACCAGAAATCTGTTTCAATTTACCTAGAAGGGATATACTTACCAGTGAATATTGATACTCAAACCTGTTCTTGAAGACTCTGAGACTACCATGTTGCATGATTTAAACACAAAAGCCCTTGCAAGGATTAGAAGAGACAGATTGTCCTCTTCACTCTCTCTGTGATGTCAGCTTTATTTTTTTTTTTGTTTTAAAAAGAAATCTCTTAGTGTTATGATAGGAAAGAAAATCTGAAAAATATGACCCCCAAGTGTCAGTGGTATCCACCTGAACAAATAGCCGTACACCCTGAACTTCCACACTCAGGCTGCTGAGTTCAAAGGCTGCTAAATCAGATGCCACTTGTGCAGTTTTTTAAAATTAAGTTTTTATTGCTCCTTAAAGCAAAGGTCTCCTCTTACAAAGATCTGTGCTATCTACTTCGATTGACTGTTCTCTTGGATAAACTTTAGATGTAGCACAGAGGTGCTGAAGTGAGGAATTAAAGAGTCAGATGTCTGTGCCTGATGACACGAGTCCAGAAGCAGGCACTCCAAGAAGAGCACACAAGTGCACTTTGAGAAAATCAAATGTGTGGTTAATACTGAGGGCTCATTGTGAGAAAAATCAGACTTAGCTTTCCTCTAGCTATGGAGGTGCGGAGTTCTGTTTTGAAGGCATCAGCTTCTAATCTGTTCTTTTTGTAAAGGCTGTGAGTAACTTTTCCAGTATGGAAGACTGTCTCCAGTTCTTCAGCAATTCTGGTGACACAAGCTGTGGTAGATGGCAGAGGATTTTATCTTGTTTTGGTTTTTTTTCCTGTTGGCTTCAGATAATTTTCATCACAAAACAGTGCTCAGTCTCCTGGGACAAAGGCAATGCCAGTTTCCATGGTTCTGTGTATTTCTTGTAAGCAGAATCAGGCTTGGAGTGAAGGTATAGTCCTCTAAACCATTTAAAAAAATCAGTTATCCCAGTTTCCCCACATAAAGTGAAATGGCACTGTTAGAATGAAAGCACAGATAAAATGGAAGCTTTTGAAATACCAAATGACATGGTGGAAGACTTGGTATATTTTCTTACTACGAGGGGACAGACTATTAAAGACTGTTTTTTAAATAAGCATATGATTCCTCCCCCCAAATAGTTGGATCTAAAGCCTGATAAATCAAATATTACTCACCAGACAACAAAAAGCTTTAGTCAAAGGAATTTAGAGGCATGTTAATTAGTCAAAAGAGAGAGTCCATACAGTCTTGTAAATATTAAAAGAGAAATCTATTAACTCGAGTGAGCAGATATTAATTGAAAACATTGTACAAGAGCTACAGAGTTCACAGAAAGTGCATTTCACTTGCTATAAAGCCTGTGTATATGCAAATTCAGTCGCTAGCAGATTAGCTTGCACTCTGCTGTGATGCCTGGCTGTGAGTAACTGGAAAATCTGCCCATCTCCCAGCAAAGCTGTTACCTGCTGCCTGGGTATGAAGTGTAAAATGACAGGCGAGGGGCTGCCGGGCTTCAGCGGCAGCGTAGAGAGGCTCCACTAAACACTGAGGGAAGGCAGCCTGAGGCAGATTCCCTTCGCTCTCTCTTCCTCGGGAAAGAGGCTGTGTCAAGATGCTGAGGTGTTGTGCCAGGATTTGGCTCCTTTCTAGAGTCTGTTTCACACACTCCCAGATATCTTTGCTGTAGGTGCTGGAGCATGAGGGACCTCGTGGGCTCAGCCGGGGCAAGCACGTGGCCACGGGAGCTCACAAGCCCTCCGGGGTGCTCCTCAGGTTAGTCTTATGTGGCTACCAAGGAAAGTAGCCTCTTAACCATGTTCGTTTCATCAGTGGCATCTCTAGGGAGCTGAAGGTGTCCCTCAGGCATCTTCTTTTCCCCATTCACAAAGTACCTGCTGCCTTGCTTCTGTTTCGAATGAGAGTCAGAACAGCCTTTGCCAGTTAAGGGTGAGGAATAAACAAATAGTCAATCCCAGTCATTAATTCCAAACCTTCCTCCGACCCACTCTGTGGCCCTGTGCCATCCTTACCTCCATTGCCTCTGCTTCTTTGCCCCTAAACAGCAGGTACTAGCCTTTGCTATCTTTCAAGGGACTTCCAGGGGCTGGCAGACAGCAGGCAGCTCCACAAGAGACAAGCCCTAGCAGTACACAGGGAGACATCTGGTTGCCTTTCTAAAGCAAAATTCACTGAGTTTATTTCCTAACAGTCCCTTGTAGCCCCGCAGTAACTTATTAAGCATGGCTGAGCTTGAAGGGCTGGATTCACCTAAACTGCAATGACTGAGTCACCAGTGTGGTGCCCATGAGGTCTCTGTGAAGCCAGGGCAGGGAGAAGGGCTTTAGGCAGCCCTTCAGATCTCAGTGGACCTGAAATGGCTCCTGAAAGAGCCACCCTCTGACTCTTATTTCTTGCCTGTTCAGAGCCCAAGATACCTGCACTTCTAAATTTGTGGCCTCATATTAACTAGGCTTAATAACAATTCTTCCTTCTCCCCATTCAGCTGAGCCCTCCAGTGGCAACCATGAAGCTCAGGAGTGACCAAACACTAGTTTCCCTATTTTTTAATAGGCACAATAGCAGTCCTAATTCTTAGGGCTTTTTTTAAACCTCCCACTCTTCCTGCAAGGGCTTGTGCTCACCTTGTGCCCACCAGAATGTGCCTCTGCAGCACAGTATTTGCTGGTGGCTGGAAACATGGCTCTGGCTGCACCAATGGCCGTACTGTGATCATCACGTCTGTGTGTGCACACGTGCCTGGAAGCACTTTGGATGCTCCTTTCTTATCAGACTAAACCAAGTGGTGAAGAGGGCAGGCAACATCACAGCTTTTCCACTCCAGCGACTTCAGTATTAAATTGTGTTTCCTCTACTTTCCCCAGCAGTGAGATAACGCATACCAGGTCTCCAGACAAATCAGACGGCTGATCAGGCAATTAAAATCCTGGTTTTACTGCTGGAGCAGCATCAGATTTCCCCGTATTTACTGGGCCAACCAGTGAGTACAAAGGCTGTGCTCCTCCCAGATCCTGGCCTGGATAGAAGCCAGCATCATCTGAGGTGTAAATTATAGCAACCCCAAACCAGACTCCAGCTGCTCAAGTAACACATTCATGTGAAGCCACAACCAGCCAAACACCAGGTCATACACCCATGTATGATCTTAACCCCTAAGCCTCAGAAAAGGTCTGCCTAGGTTGTTGAATAGGGCTTATTCCACTCATGGATATAGCCAGTAAGGGATAGTAGGAAGGCACTCCATTTTGATGATGACGTATGGCAAGTAAGGTGTTCCACAGCCTAGGAAGAAGGCCATAGTGTTTCTAATTCAGAACCAACCTGAGATATGCTCCTGAGCTTGAGGTGCCCTTTGTGCTGTGCACAGCATCCTCCTCCAAGGCTTCTCTTTTGGGAGTACGTATCCATTAGCCTCCTTCAAACATCAGCCCTTTGCTCTCCATCAGACATGCTGCAGGTGCGAGTATAGGACCACGTATTTTATGTGTTTCTTTCAAATTTCCCAAGTTCGGAACTGGGACTACTGGAGCAGCTGAATCCAGGGAAAACTGAGGGCACATCTTAGTTATCCTGGAACTGATTCAAACTTCTGAAGGGGCACTGCACTGGGTTACCTCAGATCCAGACCTGGTTTCACAATCACCATCCTTCTTACTATATTCATCCATCAGAAAACAGAAGGTGTTACAGTTCGGTACAGTCATAAACACATCATTGCAAATGGAAAATTGTGTTGGCAGTTTCTTTTATACCCAGCCAAATATACAGAAATGGAAAGGTCAGCTATGCAGGCACTGGTTTTACATATGTGCATTAATTACAACACAGTTCTTTTTGTTATTCATTTCATCTGCTCAATATGTATGAATTTGAATGAGAAGAAAGAGAAACCACAGAAAGACAGAAAAGGGAAGCCAGGACAATCTATGAATGGGACCGGTCCTCCCTTTCTGGACCACACACTGGAAAAGGCTCAAAACCAGTCAATTGAAGGGAATGGGAAAAGCGAAGAGAAATGTATCCCATGTCAGCTACAGCTTTTTCTATAAGACTTCAGACATGTGCTGCAGAGGCATTAGAATGGTTTAGTGGGCTCAGCTTCTTGCTTAGCCCCTACAATGGGGATTTTCCCAAGCAAGATCTGTGTTTTCAGACACTCTGGTGTGTTAGCTTCTTCTTAAGTGTACAGCCATGGTCTTGATTTTAATTAGTCAAACAAATTTTTCATTAAACACCATGACACACATGCACTTATTGGGGATACCTGCCCTCAGACAACACTGGAAACTGAGAAAGAGAATACTGAACAATGTCATCAGGAAATTCAAAACATCAATTTGCATTCATGTGTGATTTGAACGCTTTTGGCTATGATAATGTCTGAAAAACAGACAGCATAAAGTAAAATGTGGTTAAGAGACTCAATATAACTTTCACTATTATAGCCTGAACACTATTCCTCTCACAGGTATATTATACCTGTGCATTTACCTGACAATGCAGTGCCCAGATACCTTAGTGTCCTGGTTTGGACAGGTGTCTACTAAGGAAGGCAGGAGTCCCCCTCCCACCCCGGAATGGAAAAAATGTAACCCCCTTCCTCCCAAACTATTATAATTTTGAAAATGAGGGGCTTTCAGGCAAATATATCAGAAATAGGAATAACAGGTCTTTACTTATATATATATATATATAT
>VYZQ01031104.1:29497-39800 GCA_013400655.1 Mystacornis crossleyi | reverse complement strand
ACACACAAAAAGAAAACCTCCTCAACCCCCAACACTTAGGCAAAAAGACTTCCACTGTAAAAACGTACCACAAAAGTTGTCAAAATCTGGTTATTCTCTTCCCAGAACAAGAAAGATGAATGCTGTGAAAGAATCACAGAATAGGACACAACTTCCCCAGGGAACACAAAGTAATGAGCATCGGCACTGCAGTCAGAGTAGCTGAGCCTGAGTTATCAAAGCCTCCCAGCTAGGCCAACCTCCTTCTTCAGCTTCATGGTGCTGTATCTCATGGTGTTGAGCTGTGGGAGTCCCCATTGCATCCTTTTAGTTAAACCCTTTTGGTCACAGGAGCTTTGTTCAAGTAAGGAGAGCTTTCTGCTGTGCTATGGCTCCCCAAAACCCCCGAGCCAGGGACCTCCAGGATTGTCTGAAAAACCCCAGTACCTCATGAGAGAAGAGAGTTGTGATTAATAATTATGACTTAAAAACTTATACCTTAAGATGATTAATGCAAAGCGAGTTCTCCATAGTTTATAAAATATATTTCATGATATACCTATGAAAAATAAGTTACATAGAATTAGCTGTATAGCCAGCATGGTACCAAAAGGACTTCCCCTTTCTAGTCTTTTAGTGTGAATTGTCCAACCAAATGGCTTTTCTGACTGCTTAGGGAGTCATTTCATAGGAAGGCTCAGACATTTGGTATTTACTGGATACTGGTATTGACTTCCAGGAACATGGAAGAAAAGTGGCAATGAGCTACAACCTCTTTGACAAGTAGTTCAACAGACCTTCTTCCTGAAACTGTTCTTGTCTCTTTCAAACTGTCCTGCAAGAACCCTAGATAAAACATCAAGTCCAGAGTGAACACAAATTGGGCTGTGCATTTGGAGGGGTCTGGTCCAGATCAAATTAGCATGGATTTTCTTTAATTCTTTGATCTCTGCTGCCGTGCAGGGGTGCGGGCATTTACCGTAAGAGAGGTGGACTATCATATTAAAGCTTTCTCTGCATTTTCCATGTAGTAGTAGATGTAGTAGTTTCAATTCATTGCAGAGCCCCACAAGAGCTGCACTTATATCAGCCTAACAGGAGGTGCTTAGTCAGGAAGCTACATTTTAGAGTTTCCCCATGGTGGGATTCCTGCAGCCCCCAAAATAACACTAAGTGTATGTACACAAGCAATAACACAATGCCTCTGCCCTGTTCTCTGTAGGTTACAATTATCTATATGCTCTACAGCTTGCTAGTCTTCTTTTAGTTAACGTATTTAGTACGCTTTTACGGGATGGGCTGAATCCTGATTAGATACTTCCTTGTGTATTATCACAAGCAGATGTGGGGTAGTTAAGAATTTCTTGGAGTAACTGATTACTAATTTGATGCAAAATTAAGTAACCATACAAGAAACTACTGTTTAGCTGCAAAAACATCACTAAATAACAAGGAAGGATTTGGACCTTGCATGCCTCCCTTACCTGATGGTAAGCTGATGGTAAGCTAGCATTCCCTGATGCTAGAATGATGTGTCAGAAACAGGTAGCAGCTCTGTGTTGCCAGTACATCTTTATATGCCGTTCACATTCCATTGCAACATGTCACATTTGATATGGAATAATGCAATGTGACTAATTTAATCAGATGTGAAGTGCACTAGAGCAACGCATCAAGTCTGAAAATTTGGGGGGAAAAAAAAAAAAAGGTGGAGGAAAAACTAAAGCTTTCTCCAGTCCATGGTTGGATTATTTTTCTCAGCTGGAGGGCTTCATTTTCTGAGCTTGGCCTTTTCTATTCTGACCTTCCAGCCAAGGGCATGTGTCAGGAGGCTTTTATTTCCCAAAGGCAGTGACACAGTCTATTAGGTCATATGAGCTGGATCATCAAGCCTTTGTCCACCTCAACTTCTGGGCCACCATTCCTTACCCACCCCCACGTCCCCCAGCACTAACTCATGATACGATGCCCTTGCCTTTGACAGGTCGGGAGGGAAAGAAGCATTTTATTGCTGAACACGTACATAGCAGAGCCCAGAAATGAAGCAAGCTTTCTGTGGTCTGGTGCTAGTCATTTAGTAAGTCTGCATTTAATTAGCTACTTCTGAAATATGACAAGGAGAAAACACAAGATTTACCAGTGCAGTTGCATTTATAACCCAGAGTTTAGCATTGTTTTTTTTAGGGTGATGATAATAATAATAAATATCAAAACAGCCTACGTCCACAGGAAGTTCATCAAGCTTTCAGTACTTTTGGAAAGCGTATCCACACTCATCCACTCTGGGCTATCTCTTAGCCTGGGGGTCGGCGGATGGACAGGCTGCCATGCACAGACATTAGCAACTTTGCCCTTTCAAACATCAAGTGACAAGTGACGTGGAGATGACTCTTTCTTTGGTTTAGTCCTTTATTTTAGAGCTGCTTCTTCTCTTTGTACGTTACCAAGGATATGGAAGGCAGTGCAAATAGTGGTTTGCCTTTTCTTCACTGTAGGCCTGAGGGGTTTTTTTTTGGTTATGTGCTGTGATCCTTGAGGAGCTGTGAAAGGGTCTCAGAGGAATTCACAAAGTGCTAGAGGAAGCCTGAGAAACACTTAAGCTAGTGAAAATCTATGAGCTAGTTGAACCTAAGGGGGGGCTGTAGAAGGGTCAGGTAGTCCAGAAGAAAGACTGTATTTTCACAAGATCTGGGAAATTGTGCTATCTGGAAGAAAGAAAGAAGTACCTACTCCAGTTACTGGGGCAGGCACTTCCACAGAATAATAAATAAAAGATTGAAATGAAATCTTAGAAAACAGTATGATAGAATATGCTTAAATGTTACAAAGAAGTAAAAACTATTTATTCTGACCTGGTCCCTGTGCTGAGCACACCTCAGCCAAATGAGAGGTTCATTTCTTCTTTGAACCTTCCTTCTTTGCCTCTTTTTGGACCAGGAAACTTTGTGATGTTGTTCTCCTTTAAGACCCAAACACCATACACAGGTTTTGTGGGCTCCCTTCTCATTTCATGAGGCCTGGAAAGGTTTTGCTGATCACAAATGAGAAGATGCTGTGTTAGCTCCTCCTCCAGTGGTTTGTTTGCTTCTTATAGCCCTAGTCCTCTCCTCCTCCCCTATCAGTGGAGTTACCACTGTGTTCCTCCCTAAGAGTAAGGCAAGGAGGCACTTCACAAAGAAGTAGGGCTAGATTGCAAGGTAAGGTCTTGTCGTGCCAGAAAAGGTCTGTTGGTGTTGATTTAGCCCTAAAGTCTTCCCTTTTACTTTATAATGTATAGGTAAAACATGAGCTTTTACAGCTCTTGGACTCTTGTTTCCCATTTTCTTGTGAAACCGGTAATTTCATGACAGGTCCCCTGATCATTGACCTTTGTTCTTAGCTTTAGGTGGGCCCTATTCAAATGGCTCAACAGAGCAGCCCAAGAGCCCTGAGTTCCCCTGGGGAAGAGGATGTTGCAGCAGACAGCCAAACCCAGCAGTCTGCCAGACCGTGCCGAGTTAGACCCCAGAGAAGAAGGCGCAGGCAGACAACTCCTGCTTCCCAAAGAGAAGATGAACCTAGGACCTTTCAAGGTGATCTGTGAGAAAGGGGTAGTAGTACTGGGTGAGGAGGGGGATGAGTGCTACTTAATTTCAGTTACAGATGGGTGCTATTGAACCTGAATTCGTTGTTTGGCTTGTCTGTGTGCACAGAGGAAACTCCCTTGAAATAAGGGTTCAAAATAAAAGAGCCCTAGGTGATGCCCCTGTGGCTGTCCTGTTAGCATTTTGAGAGCTGCTGTTTTCTGACCCGCACAAAATGTTGTCTTGTGTCCTTGCTCTGCCTCTCTTCTCCAATACCTAAAACTTCCTATTTACTTACAAAGAAAATGGAGAGATATCATCTTAGAGCGCTTACTCTAGAATTCCTTATTTTATGTGAAGTATGTCTGGTTTTGAAGCTTTACTCAAGACAGTGAGTAAAGTGCTTGGAGTTAAGGTTCCCTACGGTTTGAGTGGAGTTGCTTGGCAGCCTCAGGAGTGTTACCCTCCCACTGTGCAAACAGGCTCTGCAGCTCACCAACAGCACAGTAATTTCCTAGTGGCTCTTGTCCAGAGGAACCGAAAGGGTTCTCCAAAGAGTTCTTTGCAGCAGAACTTCAAGGCAAGGGTGCTGCCAGGTGCCTTTGTTATAACAGGTAGGCAGCTGGTTTCCAGACCTTACAGCCAGTTTACATGTGCAGAAAGCCTCTTTCTAAATTGCAGAGGTGTTTTATATGCATAGACCTCCTTTCGTGAGGATGCAATCTTCCTGGCCAGCTCATGGCGTACTCCAAGTCCCCTTCTGTGCTTGCAGTTCAGAGTGGTGGGTGTTCCTGTAGCCTGGGAGCAGGTTTGATTGTGTAACACAAACCCTTTTCAAAGGCCACAGCTGGGCCTTGATGAAGACTGTCTAGCAATATTTCAAGGTCAAAACTCCCTTTCCTTAGTACTTCTGAGAAGAAAGACCACAAAGAAATAGGAACCAAGAACTGGTGTATTGAGGGGTGGAGGGTGTGAGAGAGGCAGAGGTGATAAAGAGTTGGGAGTAAATCAAGTGAGTTGAGCTCTTGAATGAAAGACAAAATAAAGTATTGAAGCTCAAGAAAGCTTTGCAGATAGGTTTTTACCTTCCTTAATTTTTTTTTTCCTTCAGTCTTCTGTTCAAGTTAGCACGCTAGATGGGTTGCAGTCCAGTTTGTACAGAGCTGGGAGAACACTGAAATCCAAGAGCATTGTGGTCGTTGTCCTTGGCTTTAGTTCCAGCCTTAGTTAACCAGCGCATGAGGTTTCTCTGCTTTTACTGGGAAGAGAGGAAGGGCTGTTTTCACAGCAGTAGAGGCCAGCAAAATGGAATGCAGTTAATTCTGACCTGAGAAAAATGATACTAAGTCTTGTGATAACCAGTCTACTTTCCCAAAGGTTTATGGTGAGGCTGAGGGGAAATAGTATGAAACACCTTTGAAATATTTAGTGATTAGGTGATGTATGGACAATCAGACACAAGCTTTTTCTTGGCTTTGGAGCTTTGTTTTGTTCTGCTTGATCTAATTTTGTTACTTTCCTCTGCAGTCTACAAATTTAGCAGTCGTGCCCCACCTATGAGCGTGCACTGGAATGGTCGAAACTCTCGGATCCGTGCACTGCCTGATGACGGAAATATTATGGGAATGATGGCTAGGTCTGCCAGATATTGGGTGAGGCGAGATCCTCCTCCATGCTGGGTCAGAGACTGTACCTGTGCTTGTTCAGAGGCTGAACTAGAAGAAGGTCATCCTTCCAGGAGCTGTATGTTGCCCCATGATCTCCTAGATGAAGAAGACAGCTTGAGCTCCCCGATAAGAGAGGAATCATTTTCAATGGATGAAGACAATGATGGCAGCGTTGGGGGCACTTGGACAGCCAGCTCTTGGGATGGTGTTAGAAGTGATGATAGTCCCAGGAGTTTTGCAGAGGAGTATTCACTGGTTCCCTTAAGCAGACGAAAGGAATACTCTGCCCAGACTTTTCATGAGGCAGTAGAAAGGTATCTTAGCGGGTTCTGAGATTCGTCACATCTGTTTCCAGTTTGGGAGCCAAATCTGTAGAGATGCAAATGCCTGTCAACATGTGCACAGTTTATTGTAATACAGGCTGAAGCCTGGAGAAAAGCTATGAAGGTTCAAATAGAGTAAAGCTCATTATATTGCTCTTAGATTGACAGACAGATAGAAAGTTATTTGCATTCTAGTTTTGTCTCCTTCATATCTGTTACTGCCTTCTTCAGGAGCTTAAAAATCTTTAGCAATCATAAGGCATTAAAAATGGAGAAATTACTTTGAGTCTAAGGTAATGTAATGACTATTTCTTTTGCAATTTTAGGAGATAGAGGCAAAATACAGCCATATTTCTTATTTCTCAGTAGTAGGGTCTCTATTCAATAACTTCTTGAAGGATATTTGAAATTCAAAGCCTTTGTATATGCCAGTATTTCCTTTCACTAAATGCTTTAATTTACTCTATAGAGGCCTAGAGGGTTTGGTATTTTTGTGTGTTTTTCCTTTAACTTGATCTAAATCTAAGAATTGTATTCTACTGCATATATTTGATTATTCATATATAAGCAGTTATGTATGATAATGTGAGACAGCTAGAGCACAACCTGCTTAAGAAGTCTCACACCCTTTAGCTGTTAGCTTGTCATGTTAATTAAAAATTAAAAAAATAAAAATGTGTTCTGGGGACATCATAAAACTTTTTAGTACTTTTTTTGAGATCGTGTGTAGCTGAAAATGATCTGGATTTCTCAGCTGAGAAATTTTGGCTTAGACATTTTTCCTTTATTTAGTTAAAGGCTAGATTTTAGGAATATATACCTTAACCTAACAGTAAAATGCCAGTGCATGGTTACTGGGAGATGGCTACGCTTTGGGAACCTGATCCATGAGGACCAGCAAAGTCCAAAGTCCAACTCCTGGCAGGGACAGGCCTCACAAATTATACCAGGTGACTGAGAATACTGTCCAAATGCTGCTTGAGCTCTGTCAGGCTGGTGCTGTGACCACTTCCCTGGGGAGCCTGTTCCAGTGCCCAACCACCCTCTGGGTGAAGAACCTCTTCCTCTATCTAACCTAAACCTTGCCTGATACAGCTTCATGCTGTTCCCTCAGCTCCTGTGTCACTGGTCACAGCCCCAGAGGGAAGGGCTGTGGACTGCCTTGAGGTTTGCCCTTGGTCAAAGGAAAGAAGACAGTTCATGTTATGGAGATTCTGCAGACATTTGTGTTCTTATGCAATGTACTGACAAATTAAACACCTAACCTCTAAAGGCTTCTTGACTTGACTTAATATGCCTGTAAGCCTAAAATTAGGCATATGCCTATTCTTGAGTCAGTACCCTCCTTTCACATGGGAAGTGGCACATATGAGGTGAGTGTTGCATGTGTAAAATTGCCCTAAAGAGAATCAGGCAACTTCTGCTTCATGCAATTGTTCAAGTTGAGAAAGGGCTGCTGCTTTAGTCAGAGCAATTTGCGGAGTCTGCAAATTNAAAAAAATAAAAATGTGTTCTGGGGACATCATAAAACTTTTTAGTACTTTTTTTGAGATCGTGTGTAGCTGAAAATGATCTGGATTTCTCAGCAGAGAAATTTTGGCTTAGACATTTTTCCTTTATTTAGTTAAAGGCTAGATTTTAGGAATATATACCTTAACCTAACAGTAAAATGCCAGTGCATGGTTACTGGGAGATGGCTACGCTTTGGGAACCTGATCCATGAGGACCAGCAAAGTCCAAAGTCCAACTCCTGGCAGGGACAGGCCTCACAAATTATACCAGGTGACTGAGAATACTGTCCAAATGCTGCTTGAGCTCTGTCAGGCTGGTGCTGTGACCACTTCCCTGGGGAGCCTGTTCCAGTGCCCAATCACCCTCTGGGTGAAGAACCTCTTCCTCTATCTAACCTAAACCTTGCCTGATACAGCTTCATGCTGTTCTCTCAGCTCCTGTGTCACTGGTCACAGCCCCAGAGGGAAGGGCTGTGGACTGCCTTGAGGTTTGCCCTTGGTCAAAGGAAAGAAGACAGTTCATGTTATGGAGATTCTGCAGACATTTGTGTTCTTATGCAATGTACTGACAAATTAAACACCTAACCTCTAAAGGCTTCTTGACTTGACTTAATATGCCTGTAAGCCTAAAATTAGGCATATGCCTATTCTTGAGTCAGTACCCTCCTTTCACATGGGAAGTGGCACATATGAGGTGAGTGTTGCATGTGTAAAATTGCCCTAAAGAGAATCAGGCAACTTCTGCTTCATGCAATTGTTCAAGTTGAGAAAGGGCTGCTGCTTTAGTCAGAGCAATTTGCGGAGTCTGCAAATTAGAGGGGTGATTTTACTGTTTGTTTTGGGTTTTCTGTTTGGGTTTTTTTCCCCTCTCTAACCATCCATTAAAATACTGAAATATGAATGGCAATTCCACTGGTTTCTGGAAAAGGTGAATGTGACTTGCTCTTTCTTCCCTCTTCATTTGACCCCAAATTAAGCCTCATTCCTTTGAGTTATAACTGAGCAGCTTTCTAGAGCAAATCACATAAAATTTTAAGTTGTGTGGGGTTTTTTTCTGCATCATGTGTAGTTCGTTGGTTTGGAGGGTTTTTTTGGTTTGTTTTTAAGACTTCACTGAACTACAGTGAGATTTTGTTTGTACCTGTTGGTAAGGCATTTGGCAAATCTTTGGGACCACCTGGTGCAGTAGTAGCCAAGCATTTGGTAAAAAAACATTGGGACTATGCAGCATAGCAGTAGTTGCTTATTCCTTCCTGATTTGTGTATTATTTTCTACGTGAGTGTTTCCAGAAATACTTGGAGCTTTTGCACTTAGGCCCTTTAAGTTCTCTAGACCAAAAAATGGATTTTTTTTCCCCCAGCTGAAGCTAGTAGTGTCTTTTATTTGGTCTATTACATCAGAACAGTATTGGAAGCATGCATAGCTCAATTCACCTGATAAGCCTGCTCTGTGAAGGTACTGCAGGATAAGATGCAGAATTAAAACTATTATCTTGTTGTTATAGCTGAAATACTGTAAGGCATCTACAGACACCTCTAAAATTATGCCCTTGATTATACGAAGTTCAGAAAATGATATGTTCATGAAAGTCAGCCTGGCAATGTTTCATGTAGTCTTTCAAGAGCTTTAGTTTTCAGGTTCGTGAAAGGTTTTATTTTTTTAATAAACCAAAACCCCTCATAAATGTCACCAGTAGGTAGTGAGATACCAAGCATTGTAGAGGTGTCAGATTTTTGACAGCATGATTCAGTATTGTGCATTTTCAATTTGACAACTGTGTAGTTTTTTCTTGTGAATCTGAGATCCTGTAAGCATCTTTGTGCATACTTGTCTGTTTTTCACAAATGATTCTACAACTGGGATTTTTATCACATATTGAGTTAAACACAGGTAGAAAGGTCTGAAAGATCAAGACCTCTGAGGAAAAATCTTCTCAGAGTGACTTCGGAGGAAAGAAAAGCTTGGGAGGTAATAACTTGAGATATCTCTAAGAAAAATAGATCAAGCAAAGCTGAGGAACAGCTTGAAAAAATTCGCTGTCTCTTTAAAAAAATGGATCAGAGGAGATAATATTTTTTGAGAATTTGAATTCCTCTGCACACTTTACATTTGGGTCACAATTAGGTGCCTGTTTGTATATATGAGTGAAGTCAAGGAGTTCAGTACCAAAGTCCAGTGCTGGAATAGCAGCTCCCGTGAGTCCAGAGTTTCTCATGTTGCTGAGCTTTAAATCATCATTTTCTTCCAGCATGGGGGTTATAATGTCTCATCAGCTCATGGTGATGAGACATGAGCACAGCAATAAAAGGGCAAGATTTACTTTTATAATTATTCATCCTAGATAGATTGATAGATAAAACAAGAAGCACAAAGCTGGCTAGCCCTTGGAATATGAATGCATCAGGGTTCTATGTATATTGTCTGTCTAGAGGTACGTTATAACTTTTACACCACTGCGGTATCACTACTGCTGGCACCCTTCCTTGATCCAGCCAGGAGAACTTGAGCATCTGGATGCCAGAGGACTGTTTGCTCTCTCCAAATATTTTCTTCTTCTTTTCTTCATTTGGCTTCCTTTTCTTGGTCTGATCAAGGATCTGTGAGAACAGGTGTCCCCATGGTGCTCTTTTATCCCTTGCCTACATCTGTAGAGGTATCTGTATTTTCTTCAGCTGAGAGCTGGCAGGAATTGGAAGGCTTGAGAGAGCAGAACAGTCTCAGTGAATTTGGGGACCAGACTAAGATCTCCTGAGTGCAGAGGCTGTCTTTGTTCTGCCTTTCCATCATAATTAATTCAGTGAGGCCCTGATCCATGACTAGGGCTCTAAAATAACATAAATGATCATGACCTGTTGGAATGAGTTCAGAGGAGGCCATGAAGATGATCAGAGGGCTGGACTACCTCTCCTAAGAAGACAAGCTGAGAGCTGGGGTTGTTCAGCCAGTAAAAGAGAAGGTTCTGGGGAGACCTTAAAGCAGCCTTCCAGCACCTAAAGGGGGCCTGCAAGAGAGCTGGAGAGGGACTTTTTACAAGGGAAACTGGTAGGAAAGGGAGGAATGGTTTAAAACTGAAAGAGGGCAGGTTTATATTAGATACTAGGAAGAGATTCTTAGCTGTGATGGTGGGGAGGCACTGGAATGTGCTGCCCAGAGAAGCTGTGGGTGCCTCGTGCCTGAAGTGTTCACAGTCAGGTTGGATGGGGCTTTGAGCAACCTGTTCTAGTGGGAGGTATCCCTGCCCATCACCATGGGAGTTGGA